>JABASD010000859.1:0-55226 GCA_019776165.1 Pogonognathellus flavescens | reverse complement strand
TTTGGTTAAAAAAATTATTAATGCCATTGTTTGCGTCCAAGTCTTACCTCGTGAGGTCCCGTAGGACTGCTTGATGTTAGTTTTTCTAATGGTTGTGTGGCGGGGGTGGTGCTGGTAATGATGGTAGTAGTACAAGAGGAATGCCAGAACGATACGGATTCTGAACAAGACTTATGCTATCGCTGTCATCTTTGTAGTCTCAGTTGTCGCAGTTTCAACTTTGCTTTAACATGATTTCAGTTTACATTACACCATTTTGGTTTTTGTCTCGCTTTTTATTCCTTTCAGTTGGCTCGTCTATTCTTATGCATGCATATGTATTTTTTAGGGTTAGCGTGAGAGTTTTATAGCTTCATTCTTTCAAGGGCTTTCTTTCAACGTGTTGACTTTAGTCATATTTCATGTATGTAGTTCACGGTAACGTTCATTATCGTCATTGCGTTAAATTAATTTGTCATTGTGCATTAGGAGTGGTGTAGAAATATTTACTAATGGCTACAGTTTGTTAAGGAGTAATAATAATACTAAATAATAACATGCGAATTTCAAGTAGTTTATTGCAAGCATGTTAAATAAGTGGTACTATAGTAAGGGTGAGTGTCTTGTTGAAATTAACATGTAGGTCTGCACTACTACAAAGCACCATTATTGTAACTAATCGTAATGCATTACAAATTACAATATGCTCTGAATGATTTGATCCGTTCCAGACTTTATTCTTTCATGCAATTCACTCCCGTTGTTGTTTGCAAATCATTTAGTGCAAGGTTGCATTGTCATTTTGTTATATGCGGTTGAAAATATCCATGTCATCACTGAATGCTTCTTTATTTAAGCTGCAGCTGCTTATGCAAAGATAAATCTGCTAAATTAGAGCAGATTATCAGGATAAATGCTTGTAATACGTTTACCACACTAATACTAGGATTATACTTCATAACAATAATATTTTTATTAATTCTGGCTACTACTACTAGTTAGAATGTAGAACAATTTTGTGCATACAAAATTACCAAGAATTTAATAACCAGTACATATATAATGCAGCACCTATGCTGTAATCGTTGCGTCATAAAGAGACAAAGCGTGGAAGTCGTAAAAGGAAGAAAATACCAAGCTACCACTAAAGGTATGCAAGAAGAACACCAAGACCAACTCTTCTAAATTATAATAATGTTACTTTTTTACTGTGAAAGCAGGGATGTAGTGTAAAGCGCGTAAGAAACCACTTAAAAGTATATGAGTACTGTAAATTCTTATGACTTGTTATGACAGACGAAGAAATTGAAAAAGTATACAATACTCTGGTAGTCTGCACATTACATGTGCGTTATGTAAGTTAATGGTCGCATTTGAGACAACAGGATTAGTACAAAACACGACGCAACGGAAAAGGAAATTCTTTTTTTAAAACTCGCAGCGCTCACAAGCATTCTATGTAAATATACAGTTCAGTGTAATTCTTCCATCTACACGACTAAAGTTAATAAACAAAGAAAATGTAGAGGTGCATTATAGAAGTGTAGGTACCTTATGCTGAGTTGCAATAATCTAAGCAAACTAAGCAACCTTAGTCGTAAACTAAAGTCTTTTGTCTCAGCTTACTACAACACACGAGGAAGTGAGTAAAATGTGATGACTTGAAATTACATGGAAATGGGAATCTCTAATGTCTTAATGGGAACTATTGTAGTTATGACTTGTTCTTGCTGAATGTCAAGTTTTGAAGTATATGCTGCTATAACAATTATTCATAAATCTTCCATTACAAATTCCGTAATTAGGAGAACGGGGCGAAGAAAATAAATTAAAATCTAATTGCTTTTGCATACCACCTACAGATGAGACGTTGATGACTTTAAGCTTCATTTCTAAGTACACAAATTCTCATACACAACACTGTTTGAAGAATTTGGGTAATGATTATCTTCACATGATTATGTGAGTCTTGCGAGTCTTGTCTTTCTGTTTCTTGACGTTTTTTATTCAATATAACCTGTCTAAGCAAGTCAACTCAAGTTTGTCAGCTTGGGAATGAACAATTCACAAAGTACACTAGAAAAGTCAAGTTGTTGGTATGGAAGAAGAATTATTAAAAGTCATAGCTGCTGCAATTGCAGTCATACTTACTCCTTGTACATATCACCTTTATACAGATACACATTGAGCTACCACTACCTGTAAGTTCAGTTTATTTCAATTCCTCTTAGCTACTGAGTTGTTCTTAAACAACTGAAGTAACGGTTCACGATTCTTCTTCATGCATTCGCCTTCCTAGCAGAGAAAAACACTCTAACGACTCTGGCAGCTCTTATCTCATCACAATAACGAAAGTTACGCTATAAACTGACTGTTACACATAAACCAAACTGTATCATGTTCTAAGATAGAAATTGCGAAATTCGTTGTAAACGTTTGTTTTACATTACCGTAATAGTAGTATCTTCTTATGGGGTAGAGTGTAGGCATATAACGAGCCATTAACATTATATAGACCATTAGACATAAGTAATGAGTGATGCATTGAGAAAAAAGTGTGCACTGCACACAAACACTCTAACACCTACTCTCTGTGTGATAAGTGAAATATTCATTCACTTATTTTATGATCGTGGTAGTTAAAATTCCTATGTAATCATTTTGCGTTAAAACTGTTCAAATATTTCTTGGGTAGGTAACTGATTTAATTGCAAATGAAATGTATTGAATTGGCTCTAATTCCATTGGGTTAGAAGGTTCAAGGCTATTGCACGCAAGATAGCTTACTCATGCTATAAAATCCAGAATTCTTACATCCCACTGACACTGACACTCGACTAAGCAGTAATTTTCAACTTTACCACATTTCATTTTTCTGTTTTTGTTGCTGTGCTATTATAAAAGGAATTCAGTGTGCATGTAGTACATACACACCTATGGCTTTGGTCAAAGAATAAAATTTACATAAAATTCAGCAATAATAGGAGTCTGGAGATAAAAGGTATGCGTATACAGAAAGGCTGTTTTTATTCATAAAAGCTTTGTTTAATTTTTTCCAAGTGCATTTCTATAGATGGGAAAGCCGTTTTCTCTACCGCAGCATTGAAATGAATGTAAATCGTCAACTTTTGTGGCAAATAGTATTTCTCTGCATACCGACATTCAGAGCAGCTAAACAAAACAGGTTGTTTCCATCCATCCTCACAGACACAGTGCATACATAGATAGCAAAAGATATGAGCAATGTGTATACGTACTTATTACTCAAAGCTCAGGTCGAACATGCAACGCATTTATCTCTCCCCACACCACATTGCACGACCACAAGGAGCGGGTTAACATCACCTTAAAACTTCGGACTTCATTACATTCACTTGCATTAGGACAGCATACTAATATTTTTCGCATGGTTAAATATTACATGCGTACACTTAATGCCTATACGCTAGAATAGCTCTTTAGCTCAGTGTAGTAATGACAATAGGGAAAACTGAGAATTTTGCATACACACACAAAAAACTCACTAAGCAGATGGTTAGTGTGTAGCGATTCCCTTCATTTGTACGCATACATTTAACATTAAGCAAACCAATGCGTTTTTATGAGCATCTTTTATAACTTCTGTGTGATTGGAACACACAAGGCACACACAACGTGGCTTTTTACACATTTGTTGTGTTGTTTTCCCTCATTGTAATAATAAAACAGTAGCTTCGGTGTTTAAAGTATAAAAATTCATGAATAAATTGCGAGTTTCTCAGAGTACGTTGCTGCGGTGTATATAGAAAGCTGTGTAGCATTGTCTCACACATATAAGTTTACAATTGTTAGTCGTGCTCGAGACTTGAGACTCGCAGAAGGTTTGAGATATTGATGAGACGTAGCCTTTAACCTAAGGAATCCGGTTTTAAGTAATTGCTCTCTCTTCCCTCCTTTTTTGACTTGAATATAGCATAATAACACACTGATAATGGTAAACCACCAGGAAAAAATGCAATTTTTCTCCAAAAGTATAAAGCTTAAGTTTTACAATGCGCCGGACTTTAATCTCTCCTTGTATATGCCATTGTGCATTGAAACGCTCTGCTGATAGTTACTAATGTCTTCACTCAATGAGGTTTATTATTATATAAACAAAACTCTTGCGATAATGTTGTGCAATTCCCATAATACTTCTCTATGCTAACAATAGAAGAGATTTAAAGCACAAGTGAATATGTAGTTCAATAGTATTAGATCTAGTGCTACTAAAATACTTACAATTAGTCTATCTATGTTAAGCGTGGATTTGCAAACAAGAATAAATTTACTCACAGTACAAATCCAATTAATTTGGTAAAAATGTCAAATTTTTTAAACACGTACTTCTATTAGTAGTAAGTAAATTAGATTTGTAGTGTATCGTAGTCGTAGTTTTATCCACACAATGGAAATTGTAGCAGGATCACGTAGTAAATTTTTACTGTAGTAATTGTAATAGTAGAATAGTCCAGGGCTACGCTAATTATAGAGCTTGTACTGTATAGAGCAATGACTGTGAGACTGTTGACACAATCGAACTTGTCAAAAATGACCGTAAAACATGACATAACAATGGAAGTATAATATCAAGCGAAAAGGAATGTATAATAAATATTCCCATGTAAATTCCTAGTGCGTTAAGTATTGTCATTATAGCAAACACTCGTATTACTGACAAACTTAAAAATGCAAGCAAGTACTTGACTCTTGAATTTCATTGGCATTTAACTGCAATGAATATTATGCATTATTAAAGCAGCGATTTACGCAATAAAGTATTAGGTTAAGTTGGGTGTAGGTGGAAAGGTGAATAGGTAGTAGAGGTAATGAAAAGCATAAGGAGTACTACTATATGATAAGGAGAACATTGTCTTTTACTTGTTGTTTTATAAGTACGGCTTGGCGGATGCAGTTTTTGTTGTTGTTGTTTTTAAGATGCAACGTATGTACTTGGCACTTTAACATACGCGTACGTAACACAATACAAATACTAAACACAAAACAGCAAGACAAACTAAGCAGCATAATAATATTTAGAAGCATGCTCGTTGCATTGTTACAGAAACACGTACAATATACCTTGCTTAAGAAAACCTACCTGTAGCTGTAGGTGTGGAGTATGTACGTATGAACTTAGTAAACTTTGGTAAGTTGTGGAATATATTCAAGGCTCTCACACATATATGGCGAAGAAATATTAAGCAAGTTAAGAATGCATGCATGGTTGTTGTCTTAGTATATTCGTTGGTAGAAATTCATATTCAGTATCGTCAGTGGAATAAAATTCGTCTAAAAGAAAGAAATGAACCCTCCCAGTGTAATATAAGAGTCGACTCAAGTCACACAAGTCCGGTCTCCAGTCCAGAGAGTCTCAACTCCTAACCTAACATAAAACTTGATTGACTCTCTTGCGCTACTGGTTTCAGTCCCTTCTGGCAATGGTTCAATAACGTATAGGTTCTTTGTCTCTTCTTTCAGCTTCTTTGGGATAATACGAACATAGTTAGACATTAGGTACATATAAATTATTTTATAGTTACACCTAAACGCATACTATGCATACTACTCCTACTGTACTTCTTTAAAGAATTACTTTTAAGTGGTTTCCTTTGCTATGACTTTTAAGGAAGAATGATATTACTATGAAGCTACTAGTATGAAAAAGATGATTGTAAAATATGACAAGAGAATATTTACTGAGAGAATCATGGCTACTAAAATCTCACTATCTAAAAAACTATAGACACTCTGTTAGGATAATCTAAATCAGCTGTGACATAAAGCCTAATGAATTAAAGTTTGCGAATCTTTTGTAAATGAATTGGCAGAAAAATAATTAAACTGTGAAGCATATGTCTTGTTCTCATTATCAGAGTCATGTCTCTCGTTGGTGTTGAGGGTGATAACAATACCAGTTTTGTAAGATTTTTCTTATTGCTTTTTGAGTCTGCAAAAGCTGGGCAATTCACAGACGAACTATTTACCAGTCAATGCTATTAAGTCAACAAAACTCACTCACGGACCAATTCCTTTCAAGTCGAGTTGATCTTCTAGAAATGGGATGGGATTATAGTAAATAGTATCAGTTTGCATTTACCTGTTATGTGATTCATTATATGGAAAATTATGTCATAATGTGAATATTTGCGATAAGTATGCAAACATGATACGCTGTGTGGTGGTTACTGGTTAGTTATGTAATAGATTGACAGTTACGCTGCAAAACTGGACTTAATAAAAGATAGCATGAAGAAAAGAAGGCAAGAAATAATAACAGAAATCAAATATGACTGCAAGATTCAAGTTTCATTCTTCGATTCAACTCAATTGGCCTTTGATTCAAATCGGTGGGTGTTGTGTAATATTTGTTTGTGTGTAAAGAAGATGTTTGTCTGCATTGTTAAACTTACAATCGTAAACTTGATACAGATCACTATATAGTTTTGAAATCAAATAATTTACCATTACATAATGCATGCATGACTCTTGAATGAATAGGTTTACATAATAATGCGTATTGTATTATATGAACTGATTCGTGATGCAGGTCTGAGTCAGTGATGTATGCAATCTGCCACAAATTCTCGTTGTAAGAAGACTGAATGATGAATTAAACATTTTTCACTTTGTCAGCTTTCACAGATAAGAGTTGATCAATGTTAGAGTGTCTGTTTGTGGCTTTGACTTAGGTTTAGCATTATTAGTTTACACACTTAAACAATTGTTAGCCTTTCTCACCAATTCTACTTAATTCTCAATTTTTACAGTTTCCTTTTCTCACGGTGATTTTGTGCATTCAAAAACTACTGAAAAACTGTCTAAAATACAGCTTAAGCTTTTTTTGCTCCTACAAAGTTTTTATTAGTATAGTGTGGCTGAGATCGTTAGTTATTTAATTGACCTACGGAAATGACTTGACTCGACAAAGAAAATAGTTGTGGGATAATAGCTGGTAATTTTGTATGCGAATGTTTCGTTCTCACGGGCTTAATTATTTAAAGTAGCTATATGTAGTCCGAAATTAGTTTTGACATCACGGGGGGCAAAAGCTGTCTAAATTATTATGTATAGAATCCTCACTGTTGTGTGTGCATTGTAAATTGTCGACTTGCTATAGAGTAGATAGATAGCTGGCACTATTAGCTCGTGCGAACACCGTGATACTTCTCCAGGTCATTACACACTTCATTGTGCATTGTAATGAAAATTGGGCAATGAATTGTGAACACAGTTCAGCTTTTTATTGCACCAATTTTTAGTGATTGCTAAGCTAAAGGAGTTCAAATGTATGCCATTATAACTTTTATGCCATGTTATTTGCTGATCCTCGATTCTACCACATGAATATGCACTAATTCGTAAATTGTAGAGAGATAATACCTATCTCAGACTTCAGTTCAGATTTTATTCAGCTGTTGTGTGGCATGTTTACTCATAAATCCATGTCATCGTAGGTGTCTCACACAAATGTTGCTTCAGAAATGCTGATTGAGAGTCCAATAAGCAAATACTTTTTCCAATCGCTCTGATTTGGTCTGTGGCGGTGTTATTTATTTGGTTATAATGATGATACCACCTTAGGTAGTAGTAGATACGTGTAACACACATTCCTTGTGCGTAAGCACTTTGTCATGTAACTGGTTACTTGTATACCTATAGAGGTACTTGTATATCTATGGCCTACATTGCGTGCCTTTATCATTGTGTCAATAATATGGGGACAGCTGAAAATGGGAAGTGTTTGGGGTAGATGTAAAATACAAGAATAATAAATGCCTGTATAATATTAACTTAATTCATTTGGTCAATTTCATGTTGAAAAGGGTTGAGTAAGACGGATCTGATTTAAATTGATCTCAATTGAATTTGTACAATTGGTGATGTATCCTACTTCTTGCTTGCCCATTGTTCTTCAAATTATTATTTATTGGTATGAGATATACCGCGTGTGTTGTGTATGATAAGTTGAAGATGTGATGTAAATGATGATTTCATTTTTTCTATTTTGTCATCAACAGGGTCGGACACCAGTCAACTGCAAGCACCACGATTCATCATGCAACCATCTGCCGCAGGCAGCATTGTTGCCGAGGGAAGAACGAAAATTCTGCAGTGTCAGGCTTTAGGTAATTTAAAAATCACTCTTGAACATTTCTATACTAATGCTCTGTATTATCCAACTAAATGCACAAGATCTAAAATGTAATGCATTGAAAGTATCGTGTAAAAACGGCATTTCGTGCGTAATATGATGGAGATGGATGGAAGTACTCGAGTCACATAAGTAAACTCAGTTTTTGTGAATGAATCATACTTCACATTGTTCATGTAGCTCCCCTCCTCAATTATCTTCCTTTGTTTTACCATTTTCTATTCAAATTGCTAGACACGAGAAAGTTTGAAAGTCTTCTGTTATTCTACGGTTATGCAAATGCATTGACAATGAACTGCTTACTCGTTTCAAACATTCAAGATCTGTGAACCTTGAGAACCTCTTGCATGGATTATTAAATCCTGCAAATCACACAATAAGAATAATGATGTCCTTAATACAAGGAGGAAGTCTGTGATAGACACTTTCCTATTTACGACCATTACAGAGATTTATATTTATTATTACGTAAAGGATTGATTCAGCAAAGTCATTACGAGATTACATAGGGAAAAGCATGTTAGAAGCATTAGAGACGGATTACTAACAATAATAACTGTTTCGTGGAAGAAGGACGGGCAATGTTGATATTCATTTGTGAGTCTTCTCTGTAGATATCTACATTACATAATAATCCCTCAGTAATAAGCTTTTAATTCTATTACGAGAAAGAATTTCGTAGTTTTGCTAAGCCTGGCTCAGCGGCTATGCAGATAATAAATAATTTTTATTTGACACGAGGCAAAAGGTGACCACTGTACTGCTCAACTTACGTTTTCTTTCTATATCTCCTCGTTGAGCTTTATTGTAATTTGTAAGTAAAAGTTTCCATAATGCTACACTGTAAAGCGATCGTGAGCTTTTCGTGCGTGAAGGTGCAAAGCACGGCTTGTGATATTCTGTAAGAACATAATAAAAGTACTTCTATGATTTATATTTCCATACCTACCTAGTTCTTGGTTGGCCACAGTGATATTTCTGGTAGTATCAAAACGATGAAATCTACAGGGGTTCTATACTTTGAGACTTGTGACTCAATTTGCAAGCTGGTTGACCACCTATGAAAACCTAAAGTGCATTAGCCTAGCTCTATCTACACTAGTACATTATTACCCTACCTAAAACCTAAGGAACTACTCTTTTAAAGAGATAAATATAAAGAGTATAAACATAAACAAAATATCTTCATATATCTGTCTACTTTTCCTATTTTCATTCATACACATGCAAACAGATACAGAAGTAACATAGGTACTACAAGTATTATAATATTAATTAGGTATGAGATAACATGGGTATTACACATTCAATTACAACACTCGTGAATTTAACTGTGCGCATCAAATCAAGACATTAAAAAATTCTTCATAGATGCCTCATTGATTTATATCTCTCCTAAATCAAGTTAATTGCTCAATCAATTATGTTCAACGTAATGAGCAGGAATGTGCAATAAGCCTTTGTTCAAGTGACCACTTAAAAATTCAATTAAAATCCTGTCTTGAATATCAAACTCTATAGCTCAGTCCTAGTATTATTGGTAACTCCATTGCAAGTTAAACTTGAAAACTCTATAATGAAGTATAATTGTTAGTTAGGGAAAGCGTATTGGAGAGGGAGCGTCATTTTTGCCTAATTATACGTATTTACGTTGTCGTTTGGGCCATGCATCCAATTTCCTAGTGAAATAAAAGTTTCGTGCTTTTTGGCATTTTCGACAAGACTCTGCAGTTATAGAGTAGGTAGGTATATGTCTGTGTTTAATATTATGATGACTGTGCAAGTAAGTAGAGTTCATTTAGCTGTAAAGTACCATAATATTGTGTACAGGATCATTAATGAGTACATACATGCCTTCTCGTGGTTGCTCACTTACTCAAGTAGTACTGCATTCTTATGTACTCTGCCTTCTTGTTTTGCACCACCATCACTAGTAATTCTTAGTCAAGTGTAAACTACTTTGACAGTTGACAGTGTAAATAATCTTTAAGAACTAATGTACACAGTATAGGTAGCTACATACTACATAGGTACGTTTCAATGGAACTGCGTACTTTTACTGTAAACGTGCTAAAGACATACAGATACAGAAATGCAGAGACGTGACGTGTGATATAAAAGAACTTGTAATTTTTAGCTATTAACATGAAATATTATTTAGCGATGATTGAGCTGAAGTGCGTAGTATGAACATTATTGGAGTCTCCGAACCCTCAAAAACAAACTTAACTGCTCCGTATGGACTTTGAGACTCGTTTTAGGGTTGACTGTAACGAATTTACATACCCTGTGGGTTTCCATGTACAAATAATAAAAGTATGTGCATATGGTGCATAAAATGTAAAAAGATGTTATTATGACTGAAGTGTAACTGAACAACATAACCAGCTGACAATGCTATAAATGCTACTGCCTTCCCTGTCATGACGTGACAAACGACGAAATAAGCAACGGAATACTCACGTTTGGTCTACTGGAAAATAGTTATTAACTACAACAACTGACACGAGAATAGCCGCCATCACATCACCAGCACAAAATGAAAACACGGTATAGCACAATCTTACAAAGAATGCTACACTTTGCTTGGATCACGACGAGTGGCTTTTTGTTGGGTTTTCACGATGGCATGTCAAATCACCTGAAATTCGAAACCCGGGCTATATAATGGCTAACAAAACTCGCACGGGTGAACAGAAGCTGATAGGTCACGAATGTCTCTCTCTCTCTCTCTTTACTCTTCTGGCGTTACAATACCAATAATATTTTTAATCCTATATAATATCCATTCCCCTCTGTAACTTGCAAAGTTGCTACAAAAAGAACGAAAATCCAATCAACATGAAATCCAGCGATAACCTATAAGAACACTTGGGTCAACGAATCCTCCTTACTTTGGCTTCTGTCTTGGTTACAGAGTTCAGCTTGAAAATTGCATTAACGAAGTACATACAGAATTTATGTACAACCAAAGGGAATTCTAATCTTATCGAATGTACTTTAGATTTACAAGTCTCTCACCCTGATACGTGTAGTCAATTTCAATTGGAAAGTGTCGAGCCGCTTTGTCTGAAGTAATAATCTTATATTTTATTCAGGATTACTCACTCGACAGCCCATAAGGAAAACAAAAACAAACTTATATTGAGTGAGTTGTACAATAAACATTAGCGAGAAAGTCCACTTTGTGATTATGAGTTATTCAGCGCTAAACCGTCTTTTTGTGCTACTCTACTTAAAACTTGCCTTACTCATATACAAATAACAAATTTCAATTTCCGATGCCTTATTTGTAGTCCATGAGTCCATATTTTACGTGCTGTTTGGATTCATATTGGGATATACAGATAATAGTAGCATTTTTATGTAAAACTACGCGTATGCAAATGGGTATTATAAATTCAAAAGCTAACGAGGATACAATACTTTTACCACAACGACTAAAGTACACTTTACATAAAACTCATATTTGAATACTCTTGAGTTCAGAGTGACTATGATGGCAGATGTGTAGTATGCATAGACAAATACGAGACAAGAGGTTCACTTTACTCTTTATGGCCGAAACATTTGTGCAGATACATAGTATGCCTATTCTGCTGGTAATACTATGGAAGACGGAAAAACTTGTATGTATTTAACTGCGAGTACATGTGGTGGTGTGTGAGTGTTGGTAGAGAATAATCAATACTCATCACCACACGCATCATAATAAATAATCATCAACGATCGTTCTTTATTCTTTTATTGGATTTGATATATCATATAGTTCCTATTCTTTTCTTTGCCCCAAGTTCACAAAGGCGGTTGAAGTTCACTTGAATTTCATTCACTCACTCTCTCACTCACTCCTCTATTTATCACATCGAATATGACTTTTAGACTTGTGAAACGAAAGCAACTCTCCTCGTATGGAGATTAATCAATCATAAGTTGATAGTTGGTTTGTTTGGCCTGCTTTGTTCTTTATGGTTAGATAATTCCGTATTGAGTGCCTTAATCCTTCAGGGACTTCTCTATATATACCGGTTAACGTCATTCTTAATTCTTGGCTCTACAAATATCTATATCTGTGTTATATATACATTAGAGGTCAGAATTGCAGATGTTTGTAGTAAATCAAACGAAAATTGAAGAACTGATTCAAAATTGTATTATGGGCGAGTGAACCTAAACATAGGACACGCACAGTTGTAGTAAATATTTCTGTAGGCATGACACAGACAGGAAAAAGAGGAGTTGGCTCTTACAGCAAGTACAAAATGAATTTCATACTGAAGAGGAAAAGGATGTTAGCTGAAGGATGGATGAAACGAAAGGTTGGGGTTAGAGAAATAAAAGAGAGTTGAGTTTCAGTTGGGCTTTACTAAAAGTTGCATGGTAAGTGAAGGGTTGGGGTTGACTGAACTGAACTGACCATCACATATTCGCATAATAAAGGGAGGTGTCAATGAAAATTGAACGTAAATTCTGATTTTGTTACTCATCCAATTCCCATAAGTGCATCAGAATCCTTTTCACAATGTGACGCTTGGTGGTTGGAAACCATTAAAAAGATAATTTCGGTAGAATCCCATCTTTCAGAAGCATTTTTCCATTGCTACTTCCTAAAATGCCGTATGCATTTACATTTTCTCACGTCTTCGAAATATCATCCTTATTACTTTTGAAATACGGTGGGTATTCCTCGGATTCTGATCTAAAGTACCTTGAGTTAAAGGCATCTTTTCAATGCGTATTATACGGAAAGATAAAATCAATGAGAATGTGAGGTATGACGGTATGATATGATAGGAACTTGACATTGACACTGAAACTTACGTACGTGGTACTTTGTGTCTATTCTGTCTTTAGTATCAGTCCTACTGTCTACCATACAATTCTTCATGCACCACCACTGTACCAGTATTACGGATAAATAGATATTAATCAGGTAGGTATTGTGTGAGACAAGCCGGTATATGATGTACAAGTATAATATATATTATAGTCTTCAACTTGAATCGGCTAAGGCTGAGATGTGTATTCCCATTCACATCCCTCCTTCAGTCAAGCATTAAGCAGATACAAGTATTTTACGCTTGCATGGTATTATCATTATCAGCGAATCGTAACTCATTGTTAGTACATCCCATTTTCACATACATACATCACAAGCACTATTTTAATTGTCCCTTCGTTCAAATCCATTTCCTGTCTTGTTACTTAACTATGCACGAATATTTTTACAATTTTTAGCATGACAATATATTATTAATGTTTTCAATTTCCATTATCATTACCTAGGCATGTAAAGGTTTATGTAACTTTCGATACATACCCAGCCAACAGCGCCAATTCAGTTGTATAATTAGTTTATAATTTGAAATGTTGTGATGGTTGAGACCGACATCAAAGAGTAAATACACTACTAGTACTACATACAAATTACCATGCATACCCAGCAGTGCGTATATGGAAGTGATCTTTAAAGTATAATTAATTTTAATAATAATTTTTCAATTTCGCGTAACTATTCTATCTGTAGCTAGTTTTCTGCATCTGCTGCAATTACGTCAATCTGAAATAAGCGATGAAAATCTTATCTGTAAGAAAATTGAATATACAACTTAATGCTTTTCATCTATATAAATAAACTTTGACGCATAATTATTGAATCTATCAAATCAGAGTTACCTAAGCACACTTTTGTTATAAACATCAGGAGATAATAGTAATCAGAAAACAAAGCGTCTCTGAAACTGAAATGTGCATTGCTTGTTGGCATTTTGAATATCAAGAGGTCCAGTGAAAAACTGGTCTCGTGGAGTTTCTCGATCCTTAAAGATTTGATGACTAGTTGGCATGACAGGTCCTTGTACACCGTCATACCCCTCACGATTAAAAAAGTCACAAGACAGTAGGATTGAAAAGTAGATATAAACTTTAAAGGAATGGGATAAGCTGAACTGGAAAGCTGGACGAGGTAGAAAGTTTTTTGTGTCTCTCGATTTTCTTGTAGACATTTTGTAGTCCTTGTCCGTATGTAACATATCAAATGCACTTTGTGCTAAGGGATGTAAGGTAATGGGTTTAGCGTTGTAATAAGGTTTCCTTTCTTTACATCTCGTTTGAAAGGGCTGATGATTGTACAGCAACAACTCAGAAAATAAAATACTACACCACACCACAATATAACTGAATAAACCCGACATATAGTAATTGTACATACACCACAAAAAAGTCTTATTACTTTTCCATACGATAATAGGGGGCAGAAAACTTATTCTTTTTATAGGCATACACTAACACATGCCTAGGTATATGCCTAAAAGTAACTACAAAAGTATTCCAGTATCCAGACTACCTTATGATTTAAATTAAAGTGTATGCCGTATGCTATGCAATGTTACGTAGTGAACTGCGTGTAGTAAGTCTTGCACGGATTTTTGAAGGTTGAGTGCGACGGCTGAAGTTAACCGAGCTGCGTTCCGTTTCCTGGCTAGTGGGTAGTTTTTTCTAGACGGAGGATCGGTAGGTCTTTAAGGTCCACTCCGTTCTACTGAATGCGTGTTTAAATTCAAAGAATAAACTCTAAGAAGAGGTTGTGAATTGAACACTGCAGTACCTTAAGAAAAGCTTACACATGAACTTCATTATGAAGCAACTCATTGTAGAAGAGTATTTATTCGGATTCTGAATCTCATCCTGAAAGCTCTTTTTTGTGTGTGTGTGTACGCAACACACTTGCCCTGGACTAACTTACTACAGCATACGGGTGTATTGTTAAAATGCTATTATATATCTGTACATAAATATAAGTATATAATCTACAAACGAACGATGGGAAGTGTATAGAATATTTTATATTATATGACTACGTATAATAATATACTTTATATACATGTAGTACCTATATAGTATCTATGTAGAATATCTCATCTATTTACATGGCTTTTAAAGCAACTCTGTGAAGATGGAGCAGTATAAAGACTAAAGAAGATCTTATGGTGTGTAAAAAGACGCAATGTTAGGTAATTCAAGAATTCTCATCTGGGGAGGGATAGCCTTGCATGTGTAACATGCAGAGCAAGCAGCAGGGTACACTTCCCCACATTGCTTTGCGTACACAACCAACAACCCTGCTTTCGATTGCATGTTGTTATGTTGTATGTCAGTGTTGTGTAGTTGTGTATGTGTAACTATAAACCTAAACTAAACCTAACCAACTTAAGCTGTTTTGTGTACCCTCTTCAGTCTTCAGCAGTAAAATCTCCATACTTGAAGTGTATCTGTGTATAATATAACTGATGATCTGTGTTACTTGGCAGGATATACCATAATATAGAAGTAAGTCGGTACGTGTCAGGTTGGAGGCAAGTTTACTTGTAGGGCCACATACTCCTATAAGGTATATCATTCTTAAATTACGTGCATGCAAGGATAAGATCCACAACAGGACAGACGGTGGCTGTCTGTAGGGCCTCTGTGATGCAACGTTTGCATTGTATATTCAAAATACATACAAATACGATTAACAACCCTGCCATGCCAAAAGCTAACCAAGTCTGTGCTAAGTGTATTCTTTTATTTTCTGTGTATATCTGATGTACACCTTGATTTTACGATGCATGCATTTCGGTAGAAGCATTCTGTTGGCATTACGAAAGTACACGATTCAATCCAAGGCTCCTATCTACTCCCTTCTAGATTGTTGGTCGCAATAATGTACAATGAAAAAAGCAACAATAAAAACTCAAATCGTTTCGTCTCAATTTTACGAATACAAATCTCACACTCTGGTCGTGATTCTGCACTTTGGTAGAATCAAGAGTGCAAGTATACAGAGATAAAATATCTTGAGCTCCATTATCATACGATTCAGCTTTACTTTCTTTTCAAGTGAAAATGCGATGTGTGAAATATAAAAATGTAATTTATGTACTCAAACTGAAACAGCCAGCTAGAATTAACCAAAAAGCTAATGCCAAGTTAAAAATGCAACAATGACAATCCACAATCCTAACAGCGTAATACGTTTTATTGTAAATATTCTAATAATATTCAGTATTAGGAAAGTAGGTACATCGCATCGTTGGGGTTTGTAAATAAAATACGAAGAAATTCAAAATGATAGAAGTTTGGTTTATATTTTTCAAATTTAGACTCCTTCGCATCCATGTTTTTATTTATTATTGTGCTTGAGAGTTCATTGTTGATTGTCGAAAGACGCCACAACTGAATTTCAAAACTTAACTGTTTAGCTTTTCGCCCGAATGAATTCCATTTATGTATTATGTCCAATGCCCCTACCGTTCTTTTCACAGCACAAAAGAGCAATCTTGACCGTAAACATGTATGCATAGATGTACACAGTAGGTACAACAAATAAGTTGGCTTCACCTTAGACCATTATTTCTTTCAGCAGAGTTAACAATATATCTAGTTTCTTACAATGTGGACAATAATAATATGAAAACTACCAACCGTAGATATAATTGTAGCTATCGGTACAAGAACTTCGTTTCACTATTATTAGCTTAACATCCCTAGTCCCACCACGAGTAAAAGAATTTTCTGAATAATTGAATTCGGGAACCAATGGAGCCCACTTTTAGAAGCAACGGAACTTGCATTATTCAGGATTTCTCTATATAAGCACAAAAATGCTTAATAGATAAAATTTCATGCAGTTTGAGTTTACAGAGATTGATGATAAAGCATGTTTTCTAGTCGAATAGAAGCAATGTAAGAAATGTACATTGGGTATTTACTTAAGGGATTGCACGATATGAAAAGAGAATTAATCTTTGCAGTTGTAGCAAGGAAGTTTTAGGAAAACTCATTGACAAATTCGTTACGATTGTGGACATGGCCAACATAACTTATCGTTAGTACCTTAAATAGCAACGTTGATATCCTCTACTTGTATTATTGTAAGTGATATTTATAGATATAATGTGGTAATGGTATACGTGTAAAACCTTCTATGATAAAAAACGAGTATTGACCATGATTATTTATTTAGTGACAACGAATGGAAATGATTCACATCGGAAGAACTCAATGATCCAAGTTTTTATTACAATGATGAGTTGCTTAGTTGTCTGAGCAGAAAATTGAAGGTAGGCTTTCTTTTATTCGAAGACAAAGTAAATTCACGATGACTAAGACTATAAATGCCATATAGGTATAATGTGGCTTCGTAGTTAACGCATCTTTTGTTCTGTGCAGACAATTCTAAAGCAATGATATTGTTCTGTAGGTACTTTACTATCTGCTCAATGTCTATTGTCGTAGTTTATGATAACAGTAGCCTCCAGAGGTTGAATTCTTGGAGAGATTGCTACTGCAACTGCGGACAACTATATCTACCTTAAAGATTACGTGTGGCCCTTTTTCTCAACCTTCTATCTCGCTCGCTCACTCACTGTCGGCCGCAACACAGAATTAAGGCAGACATTGTAAATTGCTTGGAAAATCGCATTTTTTGCATTCGAGTTTCAGTTTTTAGTTCCCATATCCCATACTGTGGATAAAAGTGCTTAGCTTTCATAGAGTTTTGTTTTCTGATTGTGACTGCGATGTGAACTACTTGTTCTTTTAGTTCGTTATCCAACATGGATGCATTATTCCATTGCAATGGGATGAAGAAGAAGTGTTTCTCTGCATTATCTTTATGTACCTTGTGAGGTACTTTGAAAATTAGAAGATTGATGATAGGATGATTTCAATGTAAGTGCATTTGCGGACTCATTGCAATTCAGTTTCGTTATAGGAAAGCTTAAACATTTCAGGTAGGTAGTAGGTAGGTTACAGGTAGAGTAGAGTAGCATTGCTTAAAGTAACAGAAAGAAATGTAGCAACGTACAAAGGATTTCTATAGGACAAAAGTTTTCCAGATGATCATGCTTCGCTGATTTTGTCAAGGCATTTACAATTACACCTACAGATACTACTACATACAAGATACAACTGTCAACTATAGATTTAATGCGGATTTATTTTATTGCTTTTAAGAATATAATCTGTGTCTATGTGTGCCATTTGAATTTAGCTTTTAGTTTTTTAAAGTTTCTTTGTCTGAATACAGCTAATTTATTACTTGAGACTTTTATGAAAATACAATGAGAATGAACCCACTCTTTTTCCTCTTTTGAACAAACCATGTATTAATTATTTTCTGAAAAATGTCTTTGATTTTGGGAATTTAAAGGAAGCTAGAGTATTTTGTGGCATTTGTAACGTAGGTAGGCTAGGTAGTCACTACAATGAAACGAGTTCTATATATTTTACCAAATGGTCAAATACAAGAATGCGCAATACAGTGGCTGATTTCATTTTAAAACACATCTATGCTGAGATTTAATCGTGACAGGACTAACTGGGGCACTTCATTGTTACAATTGAATGTATTTCATTTTGACTTCCTCTACTTTCAATTTGAATCGTCTCATCGTTTTACAGGTCAGGTTGATTGATTCAAAGGAGATATTTAGATTTTTGTTTTGTTAACGAAAACTGCTAATTTTCTTTCTCGGTTGGGCTCACAGTCATGCAACAGATACGCAAAGATGATGCCATGCAGACGCAGTATCACAGTGTTATGTCTGTTTGACTTTGTCTTGCGTTAAGAATAGTTCCCTAATGTTATCTTGAAGAAGAATCGCTTTGATTTGCATTTGGTTTGGTGGTAAGAGGTAAGTTGAGTCATGATTTGTAACGAAATATTATCATGATGACTGGCACGATTTCCTCAACTCTTGTGGCTTAGGATTCGCTCTCATTCTTATAAAACTCTTTTATTCTACTGCAACTTCTTCTACTCGCTCTGATCATTAAAAAAAGCACAATAGAATCAGATTCATTAACTTAGAAAGGATGTAATATGTACCTAATAATAATGTTATACAAGTATCTTTATTATAGTAACGACAGCATATAAGTACTTGATGTCATTATCCCAACCATAAATATATCTGTTTACTTTATACATTGAACTTTTCACTAGTGGCCAGCCTTTAATTTGACGTTCACATTATTTCTGAAACACACACACGTATTATTAAGATGAGATGCATCCTATCTGTACAGCAAAGCAATTTTCATCAGATGCCAATTAATAATTTACGATGTATATATTTACTTTTCATCAAATCTCCAATGTCATCCTCCAATGTCTAATCACAATAAGATTCCAGATAGTAAATCTACCAATGTACTTGGTTCCTCTCGTATTTGCAATTTAAGAGCATTTAGTTTTACTTTCTTACTAATAATATTGAAGCCGTATTTTAAACTTCGTAAAGCAAAATAAATATTTAAATGTACTACATTTATAGGTTGCATCACTTCTGTACGAGTAATTATCATGCATATTATTAAAAAGCTGAAAGTCAGTTAAGGGGTAATGTTAGGAAACAGTTAGTAATAAAAATGATGTAACAAGTTTTTAATATATTTTTACAGGAATACCTCAGCCAGAATATAGATGGCTAAAGGATGGTCGGTTTCTAGGAGAGTTTAGTACAGAACATTTTTACAAAATCCAATCATCGAGACTGGAAGATGCCGGTGATTATCAATGCATCGCCAGAAATGATGTGGGAGCCATTTACTCAGATAAGATCCATGTCACCGTAGCATGTAAGTTTAATTAATGTATTTTTTAAGTCATAATTATACCTCAGTACCATTACAATGTACATACAAATCACAATTACAGATAATTACTATTACTAATACAATTATTACACAAGTTACAATGGAAAATAAGTATACATCTGTGTACAATAACCTTTCTTAATGCGTATGCAGAATATAAAATGCATTCAAGTGTACTGCTAAGTGTTGAATTATGAGTTAAGACCAAAATAGCAAAAATCAATAAAGGTTTATTTGGCAGGTATACCATGTAGACACATAAAGTTGCTGTTACTACTGTAATGAAATTTAACATTAATGTTATCATTTCCATGTAGTTATGACACCTTTCGAAACGCAAGAGGAAAAGACTGTAGTAGTTCGTTCTGGAGAAGCAGCCGTATTGGAACTGCCTCCTATAAAAAGTCATCCACCCCCCTCCGTGGTCTGGCAATCAAGAGACAATGCTTTTCTCTACGGAAATAAATTTGTTTCTACACCCGACTTCAAGCAAGTCATTTTAGATGTCAACGGAGCGGATCAAAAAGCTTACAGGGCGAGGGTCACAAACACTCACCTGGGGTACGAAGAGACATCCGGTTATATCCAAGTAGTCGTTACAAATCAAGGCGAATCGATTCCAGAACAAATTCCCCCTACCATCATTATTCCTCCTAAGGATGCACTCGTCTCGAAAGGACAAAGCGAATTTGAACTACAGTGTATTGCAAATGCAAGACCTCTTCATGAACTGGAAACAATTTGGTTGAAGGATGGTGTCCCAGTAGAGATGGCAGGAATTCAAACGTCTTTCAACGATCTCTACAACAGAACTTTGTCTATTTTAAAAGTTGAAGCAGCTCATGCCGGAGAATACATTTGTCAAGCACGACTCAGAAATTCCATGTTCCCTGTTCAATCTGCTACAGCACGTTTGTCCGTTTTAGGTAAAAAGATCGTAAATTACTCCCTAAGTAGGTTCTTGCAATCATGACGTAGAAATGTAAAAGAAAGTATTTCGGCGTGAAATAATTGACACCTATATCTCTTGCATTCAACAGAAAAGCCATATTTCACTCAAGCATCGCCAACTGAAACATTCGGAGAATTCGGGAAAGAATTACTTATTCATTGTACAGTTGCCGGCGTTCCTAAACCAAATATTACTTGGTACAAAGACACAAACGTAATTAGTCCGGATTTGCCAGGATATTCTGTTGATCAAGACGGCTCTTTAACTCTTCATTATCTACGCGCACAAGATGCAGGAATGTATCAGTGCTGGGCTTCCAATACTGCGGGGGAAGCTAATGGCTACACCTGGCTAAGGGTTAAAAGTAAGAAATTCATGTTTAATATTGGTGATTTGAGATTTAGGAGAAATAATATCTTCTTGTTAGATCTTTTAGACAAAGCTATAACCATATTGTACATATTTTCTACAGATAAGTTACTAATACACTATATTAATAATACCTATGCATCATTCGCAATAATATTGTGTACAAAATGTTATAATGGGTCCTTTGTTCAGTAGCTTGTAAATATGAAGTAGTAGAAGTAGAACTAGTGACAATAGCATCATTTGTAAATAATTTTATAGCTCCGTTTTACTTATCAATGACCATTGCAGATGTGAATAAGGTGAATCAGCGCACTAAAAGGAGCATTCCGTCCAACACTAAAGTTGTGAAACTTACATTACATGATCTACTTTTGGCCAAGCCTGTAAATGGTAATGGTATGAAAGAAGCTTGAAAACTAAGGGAGAAGTTGCTGTGCAAAATAAGTTTTACTTACAATCAGTTGACATACTACTTTCTTTGCGCTTTCATTTTGTGTAGGATTTTTCACCTTCACAGCTTGAGTGAATTGATTGAGAAATAATTATTAATCTCAAGATTAGTTCAAACTCCCCTCGAACCCTTTAGCAAAAAATTAGTTCCACAATTCACACCGTAGTAATTAGCATAGATGTACACACCACCGCAAAGCACCTCTTTGAATTTTATTAGCAAAAAAGAATGACATGAATTTGGAATCACAGCGAAATAAAAGCAAAACCTCATAGTGTTTTTATGTTTGTGTTGAAATGATTTTGGGTAAATAGCAACACATCATAGATGTGCACGAGTCTTGGGAATGCCTTTCAAGTTATCTTAAGTTGCTTATTTGCATGAACATTTTTTAATTTGATTTGGTTGTTGCACACTTCCGTTCTCAAGATATGGTTGCATCAGTTTGGGACACGTGCACATTTATGTAAATGTAGAATAAGATGTTTTGTGTTTCGCCTTTAGTTCCAGGAAAGCATAGCTTTTTGTGTTGTCCTAAATAGTTTTTACTTACATGGCGAGCTTAACGGTTGATTTTATTTACAGCTTCCTCTCCTGTGATGTCCAAAGGTCCAGAGAATAAGACTGTTTTGGAAGGTAATGATGTAACCCTCTTCTGTGAAGTATTGGGAGCGCCATTGCCCAATGTTACATGGTACAAAAATGGTAAGCAAATATTTTACTGGTAATTTTTACATACAGATCAGTTAACTCTCTACGACTGTGTAAATACGATCAGTCTCACAGAACATGATCACATTATGTATATACTTATTTTAGTTAACTATGCAAACTTAGTTTATTGCATATTGCATTCCTCGCTTTATTTAGGAATTTGGGGTTATGTAGTGCAGATGAGTAAAATGTGTTTATTTTGTTAAATGTAAAATGCCAGAAACGGAAGAAGTACTTTCCCAAGGGAGGTTCCAAATTTTGGACACAGGAAGTCTCCTTATTGCAGCTGTCAGATCCAGGGATGGTGGTCATTACACTTGCATTCGTTCCAATGCTGCAGGAACTGTCATAGGTTCTGCACATGTCTCTATTCTCGTAAGGACGCAAATTATACAACCACCTGCAGATACACAAGTAATTCTGGGGCATATGGCGACCATACAATGCAAAGTCAGTAGTGATCCAGCTCTTCCGTATGAAATTGATTGGGAACACAATGATGAGTATGTTTACATTTATTTTACACCCACACATTTGTAACATAACTGTTCTGTTGTGTCTTTTGACATTAAATAGGTCGATGTATACCTTTGTAACTTAATCTCTCTCGTTTCCACAAAGCTAGAATTTCATGCATTACGTTCTTTCTCTGTTATAAATTACAGGTTGATAATTGCGGGAGTCTCCTCACGAATTGTCGTACACATTGATGGAACACTTGAAATCCGAGAAGTCAGAGCTAGTGATGTTGGATCTTACAAATGTATCGTGCGTTCTCAGGGTGGACACGATGAGAGAACTGCTCAATTGAAAATTATTGAGTTACCGTATCCTCCTTCAAATGTCAAAGCTGACAAACTCCCAGTGCTGGCTAGGGTAATATATTTATTATTGTTTTTGTCACAGCGCAACTGTTTAACTGTTTTTAAGAAGTCCTTTTGTCTTGACACGAACATCGTCTTAAGATAACGGAATGCACCCTCACAAACATATTACATGCAAAATACATGAAAAACATACTCGAGACTAATTGAGCTTTTATCTGTGAATTTGTAAATTACAGGGTGCGAACTCAAAAGCAGTGAATATATCATGGACAAGTGGGTTTGATGGAAACAGTGCCATTGTGAAATACATAATACAGAAGAGAACGGTGAATCCCGACGCAACTATGCAGCTTGACGTACTAAATGGATGGGAAACTTTATTGGCTAATTTGTCTTCCGAAACGAAATCCATCATTATCAACGGACTCAAACCGGCTTGCTCGTATCAATTCCGAGTTAGTGCCGTCAACGCTGTGGGTGAGGGAGAGGCTTCTATACCATCAAATATTGTCACCCTGCCTCAAGAGGGTAAGATGTTTACAAACTCCTGCAATGAATAACAATAAGATTCAGCAAAAAATAAGATATATGATTTGAAACTCAGTCACTCGTTAAATGGTGCTTTGTTAGTGATTGCTGTACTTTACTTGTGCTTAATGGCATTTTTTTGTGTTTAATAACATCAGCACCTTCTGGGCCTCCTGTGGGACTCGTTGGATCTCCCAGATCTCCATCTCAAATTATAATTCAATGGCATCAGCCATTGGAGGAAAACAGAAATGGACAGATTTTGGGCTACATTATTCGATACAAACTTCATGGTTATGGCGAAAGTCCCTGGTCATATCGAAACATTACAAATGAGGTGAGTACCTACATAGCAATTCTTTTTGTTTTTGTGTGGAAACTGGTATTTTATCATATTGCTTCGCAGTGTTAGATTACATGTCAGATCCAATTACTTTTTCTAAATGGTTTGTTGTATGGTTTCTCTATAATTTCACAATAGGCCCAACGGAATTACCTTATAGAGGATCTGATAACATGGAAAGACTATGAAATTCAAATAGCGGCTTACAACAACAAAGGTGCTGGTGCATACAGTTCAAGTATTAAAATCAAGACAAGAGAAGGTGTGCCGAATGCAGCACCGACAAAAGTTCGGGCAGAAGCTGTGAATTCCACGTGCGTTCAAGCACGATGGAAACCACCAGATCCACAACAAATCAATGGAATCAATCAAGGCTATAAAATTGAAGCTTGGCAAAATGATATTTTGAAGAGTGCTGCCTCTGTTCCACCTAGCCCCACTGATCCTCTGGCTGAACAACAAGGACTCATTTGTGGACTGGAGAAATTCGAAGAATTCAACATCACCATTTTATGCTTCACGAATCCTGGGGATGGAAAGAAAAGTGTACCAATTGTAGTGAAAACGCTTGAGGATGTGCCTGACGAAGTGAATTCTTTACATTTTGAGGAAATAAGCGACAGGGCTGTCAAAGTTGTTTGGACGAAACCGTTGAAGACGAATGGTGTTTTATTGGGTTACGCCGTTCGCTACGGAGTCAAAGATCTTCCCGAGAGCTTTAAGACATTGAATATTACAAGTAACACCACAAACGTTAAAATAACCCAACTAAAAGCCAGTACGTACTATGTGTTTGAAGTTTGTGGAGTCACTCAAGTGGGAAAAGGACAATGTAAATCTGCCAGTATTAAATCGGGTGTGGAACCAGTTTTGCCTAGTCCACCTTTCAATCTGGCAGTATCGAATATCCAGCCATTTTCAGTTGTATTACAATTCACTCCAGGCTTTGATGGAAATGCGTCTATCACAAAGTGGACTGTACAAGCTCAAACAAATCGAAATTCAACTTGGTATAATATGTTTGAGCATTGTGAAGAAGCAGAAACCTCCAGTACAAATTCAGTAAGCCATTCTGACCACGGGGTGGTTTCCGTCACCAGTATGGAATCTATTGTGGTTATGAATCTAACACCGTATGTTCAATACAAACTGAGACTTATAGCTCATAACGTCGTCGGACCTTCTCTTCCTTCGACTTCCACACAATTATTTCAAAGTTTGCAAGCTCCTCCAGCCCATCCACCTAGAAATGTAACTGTGAGAGCCATGTCAGCCACGCAGCTGAAAGTTCGATGGATTGTAAGATTTTTCATGACAAACTTAACTCATCGAACCTACATTATAGTTTCTTCTTGCAGACTAGACTAATTATCAAACTTTGTCCTCATTTTATTTTAGCCATTACAAGTGACCGAATGGTACGGAAATCCTAGAGGATATAACGTCTCATATCGACCCAGTGGAACAACCGGACCTTACAAATATCAAACTATTGGAAATCCTACTGGAAACTCCTTTGTATTGGGAAACCTTGAGGAATATACTTTGTATGAAGTTGTCATGTCAGCTTTCAATGATGTGGGAATGTCAGAACAATCAAGACCTGCTATTGAACGAACGAGAGAATCAGGTACGCCACAATTTCTGAGATCATCGAATTAAGCAACATTATATTTTATAGTTAGCACACCGAAATGTACCTTTCCTTGTGCGAAATCTATCTTATAATGATCTACAACTTTTTTCAGTTCCCGGAGTTGGTCCTCATATTACCGATGCCAATGCTACGTCATCTACAACAATCGTCGTCAAATGGGGATCAATACCTGATGAACACTGCAACGGAATTATTGATGGCTACAAAGTGTATTACGGAGCAAAGAACGTTCTATTCCAATATATGCAAATTCCTTCCAACGCTACTTTTACTACAACATTGACTCATCTGAAGAAGTTCACCCAATATCATATTCAAGTATTAGGATATACCCGAGTTGGAGATGGAGTTTTGAATGATCCTCCTGTGCTTGTGCAAACTTGGGATGATGGTAAACGAATTAAACACAAATCAATGAAATTGCATCAAACAGGTATCAAAAACTAATCGTTGTAATTTTCTAATTTAGTTCCTGGAGCTCCCAGTAATATATCTTTTCCTGACGTTTCGACATCAACCGCCAGAATGATTTGGGATGCACCCTCTGATCCCAATGGAGTCATTCTTGCATACAAAATTACATACACTCTCGATGGATTCACAAGTGCCAGTTTTGCAATGGAGTTTCCACCTGAGACACGAACATTCCGGTATTAACTTTTGTTATTGGAGACTGTTTATACATACAAACAATAGCTGTAACTTTTTGAGGGATAACAAAGATCTAAAGTAATCATGCTAATGCTACTAATAATAGGGCTACGGATTTGGAACGTGAGAAATATTACTGGTTTTCAATCACTGCTAAAACTCGACTTGGTTGGGGTGAAACGGCAAAACTTTCAGTATTCACAACAAACAACAGAGAATTGCCCCAGCCGCCGTCTGCTCCAAGAGTCTCTCCATCTCAAGTGCAGTCTCACCAGATAACATTTTCATGGACTCCTGGACGGGACGGATATGCTCCTATAAGGTATACCTATACTTCTTCTGCACTTACATTTTGGTCTTGATACTGTGATACTCAATTTGATGTTCCAGTATTCTTATCCAGAAATATTTCTTTATGAACTAGTCTAATTAATTAACTAATTTCTACTTATAGGTACTACACAGTAGAATTCAACGAAGGAAATACACATTGGCAGAGAGTAAATGACCGAGTAGCCCCTACTGGAACTTCGTACACTGCAAAGAATCTCAAACCATTTACAGCGTATAAGTTCCGTATTCAAGCAACAAATGACATTGGACTTAGCGGCTTTTCACCAGAATCGAATACCACTTTCACAATGCCAGCAGGTTTGTAATTTATCCATATTTTCTTTATATTTACAATCAAAAATGATGTAAACTTCAAGTGAAAATTCAATGTTATGATTTTTACAGCCCCGAAAGGAACTGTGGGTGATGTGCAAGTTGTCCCGATAACAACAACAAGCGTCCGAGTAAGCTGGAAACCAACTGGGGTGATCTGGAATGGGGATGCTGACACTGGTGGCTACAGAGTTCTATACCGTCAAGTTGTGGATTACCCGGTGGCTTCCGCTCAATCTACACCAAAGGAAGAAATTCATGGAACAAATGCAAAAAGTGTTGTTCTGACTGATTTAACCCGAGACAAAAACTATGAGATCACAGTTGCACCTTTTAATTCCCGTGGAGAAGGCGATTTGTCGAGACCAATTACAGTGTACGTTGGAGAAGCCGTACCAACTGGAGAACCTCGAGATGTTATTGTGAAAGCTGCCTCTTCAACAGATATACAAATTGAATGGAAACCTCCATTCCAGAATCAACAGAATGGAGATTTACTGGGATACAAGGTACGCTATTAACCGTGGCTTTCGATTTAACTAAAAGGAATTTTATGACACTGGGAAATAATTTTCTTTGTCCTTTCACAGATATATTATCATACGAACAGTTCTGAAGAAGAGGAACTTGAAGTTGTACCGGCCTGGTGCACATCTCATACTTTGTTCTTCTTAGAAATGTATTCGTGGTATCATATCAGAATGGCAGCTTTTAACCCGGCTGGGGATGGACCTTTTACATCACCGTTTACAGTACGCACAGAGCAAGGAGTACCGGGTGTAATTTCCAACATTTCTTTCTATGACATTACAATGACAAGCCTGAAGCTCACTTGGGAAAAACCGGTTAAACCTAATGGGGAAATTGCGACCTATTTGGTGACTTATGAAACTGTTCTTGACGCTGGGGTCAATAGTGGAGAAGATCATGTCATCTCTAAACAAGTCAGACAGAAAGTCTCTTGTTGCTCCCTTCTTGTTGAAAATTTGGAGGAAGAAACAAGCTATAGCTTCTCAGTTCGAGCAAAAAATTCTATACTAAATGAACTGGGACCAGCAGTTTGGAAAAATGTCAGCACAGGACCTCAAAATGGATCACCGAAGAGCGTTAAAGACCTAACTCTTGTCAAAATGTTTTCGTCTGTTTTATTCAAATGGAACAATGACGAAAAGTCCAAAATAAATGGTTATTACATCGAAGCCAAGCGAAGAGGTAAGATACAGTTGTCTGAAACTTTTATAGAAGTAATAGTTTTAAAGTAAACCTTAAGCAAAACATTTGTATTTTATTATTTAATGCACTCTAGTTTAGTTTACAATATTAGGAAGAATTCACTTTTATCAAGATAATTGGCATATCATATAGATTTCTTCCTGTTCTGTCATCATCTGATAATGAATTGCTTTGATTTATTACCATTTTCAGTTACCAAAGAGTGGGAAATGTGTAAGTGATCCATAATATTCCCGATTTCTCGCAATAATAAGATTTGTTTTTCTCAGATTATTATTTTGCCATTGTTTTGTCCGCATTGTGTATGTGCTGTGGATGGATCGTTATAGCCAAATGCGATTTGCATATATAAAAATTAGTCTGACGTTGTTTATTTGTATGTAATTAAAATGTTGTGGAAACTGCAGACAAATGCACACACATCACGTACTGTAAAGTAAACCCTTGTCGCAATAAGCTAATTACAATTAATTATACTCACACTGGTGGCTAAAGTGGTTATAGCTAAATATTGGGTATCATTTTAAAACGCATCTAGAATGACAAATAAATTACCAGTAAACATAAATGCTATGTTGATACTAAGTAGGTGAGGAATGCTTGTTATAAACTGATTCATTACTGCCTTGAAAATAACAAATAATCATAATATCCTAATCCATTTCCTTCCCGTTTGTATATAGATACAATTCTGTACATAGAGAGTTATTATGCAGATTATGGTACCTACACTAATGTATAGTTTCAGTATATAGGTTTGGGTTCCCGTATGTTGCTAATATGTAATTTTTTGATTGGAGTGCGTGTTTAATGTAACTGTAACGATGATAGCATGTAAATTATTGGTTGTAGGTGGTAATTATTTATTTAGGTAGTGCACATTATTTTTTGTTATGTAACATCGCTATGTATAGATTAGCAATGCCTGTGTTTCGTTGTTTTGTTTTGTCTTGATTGGTGTTCATGCATTTAAATGTATCATTATGTTAAATTAATAATACTAATAATCTTTTCTTTAGATGAAAATCGTTGGCAAACAGTGTATAAGACGGATTCAGGACCTTGTAAGGAACACACTTTATCTTACCAACATTTGTTGCCATCAACTGGATATAATTTCAGAATCATCGCTTACAATCAATATGGAATCAGTTACCCAACAGCTTCAGAGGACACAGTAAGCAAATACCTTGATTAAATTATATTATATTTTCGAAAAATCCACTTATGATATTATAAAACTGTTTGCTGCAACAAAAAATGTATATTCTTTTCCACAGGTGTTTACTCCTTCTAAGCTTTATTTGGAGTACGGATTCTTACAGCAAAGCCCTTTTTATCGACAGACTTGGTTTCTGGTTGTGATTGCATCTATATCGGTGGTCCTTATAATCTCATTGGTAGCATACCTTTGTGTTAAGACCAAATCTTATAAATACAAACGTAAGTATAAAATTAGCTTACCTAAGTACCCCCAAAGATTTTATATACTACTTTCTGTACCTAATTTGTAACTGCTGCCTACATATTTTTTGAAAAGAGAAATCAGAAATACTTTGCAAAATAACGACTAACCACACTATAAACCATAAACCTAAATTAATAATGAAGTATATTAATTATTTTATTTCAAATTTCAGACGAGTCGGAACGAAGTCTAGCAGAGACGACAAGCATAGAAGAAGGGGTCCTTTACGGTTCTTCCGTTGAATTGAGACAATCGCAGAAAAAGATATCTACTTTGAAGAGGAAAAATGCAGCAGCAGCGAAGGCTCCTCCGAGACCCACTCCTGGGTCTGTGACATATACTGATGACGAAAGTGACAAAGCCTATGACAACAACCCTGACGAAAGTAGTTTGACGGAAAAGCCATCGGAAATCAGCTCAACCGACTCTCAAGTGAGAAATCATACAAAATTGTTTGAAATTAGTCAACATAGTATAAACGACTTGATTGAAGAAAGTAATAAAGCTGTCTTTACATGTAAAAGTGTTAATGCTATGAATGGTAACGGAAAGATTTCAACTATAAATAGTAGTAACAAGAAAAACCGGTCTAAAAATCGTGTTGGTCCTTTGCAAGGAAAAATATATGATATTGATTCATAATTCATTTGCAAAGGTCACAAAGACGGACTTATCTGTGATAAAAAACAACAGTACAAAAATGGAATTAAGCAGTAGTCATTGTCATTACTACTAATATCTCGCTTTTAAATCGTTACTCTGCCATATATACTCTAATCTTTTAAGTAGATAACTTACATCTTTTTTATTTTACATACCTATACCTAACTTTATGTATATACCTACATGATGTGTTTGAAATACTTCCACATGTCTTCACTATCATCTAATTTTGAAGCCAGTCTTCTGCAACTGTCCCTTTCCTAACTGAGGGTTAGGTAATCACTAATCACAACTAACAAAAATACTTTCCAGCTTACTTCCTTTAAGTTGATGTTTCTTAAAACTCATTTGTTTTAAACTGCATGTTATATTATAGCTATGTATTATTTCATTATTACCAAAATTATTCATATTCATACCACAATCTACAGATTTTTACCACACGTTATTTATACCTAATACCTACTAAGTATAATTTAAAAATTACTTCAGTGTTTATAAAAACTTTTCTTATGATTTCAGGGAAGTGAGACAGAAGTAGAAGACGAAGTTGACGGAGCGTCGGTGGGACCTCATGCTCATTCTTTTGTCAATCATTATGCAAATGTGAACGATACGCTGAAACAATCTTGGCAGAAGCAGAAACCTGTTCGCACAGCTCCAGCAGTTCCAACGTATTCAAGTTATACGGACTCAGAGCCAGAGGCGACAGCCAGTTTAAGTGGACAAGGCCGAATAGTTTTGAATAATATGGCCAGGTCAAGAGCTCCACTCCCAGGATTCTCATCCTTCATTTAGCAAACGAATATTATTTTCGTATAAATAAATAAAAACCGAATTTTGGTGGAGCACCACGAAAGACTAGTGATACTTTAAACGCACTTGACGAATGACTGTACTGTTAGTTTTCTATCGGTGTTTTAGAGACAGCGTAACATAATTAATATTTTAGAAGTATTTATGTGCAGTGTCTCCCGAAAGATAAAACTAATTAATAATGCCAATTAATTATTTCTCAATGTTCCTGTGATATAAAATTACGCATCGTAATGTTACATTGTACAACAAAGAGCAACTTAAAAAGCCATGTGTTTGTAGTATAATTTGTATATATAACTGTAACCAGGTAAAGTAATGCATATAATGTTTGTAATAAGAAATTGTGTACATATAAACAGATAACTTACGCTGTATCTTACATAAAATATAACTTTACATGTATGTAGAATATTTTATAGCCTGCTTAGGTCCTTTAGTAGTACATTTATGTCGCCTTCTCCCCTAAGTGTTCTTATTAACAGATGACAAAATTATAATTATTAAGATTTAGATTTCATGTTTGGTAGACAAATTTTTGACACTTTTCGTTACATAGAACTGTGCCGAAGAAGAACCGTTATTGCTTTCTTATGTTCAGTGTTTAGTAATTTATTCACTCGTGTGTGTCGTGGATATGTATATTCTGATAGGCACTATAAACTATGAATAACTATATATATGTAGGGTTTTCAACGTTATACCTTTCGTTTCTTCGTTTTTGTTTTATCGAATATTAAATGAGATTTGTGTTCAAAGCCAATATTCTAATACGCAGAAGAGAGAATCCAGCCATAATAAATAACTTTACAATAATGCTAGCGAAACTTTATGTAATCATACAAAATCAATCATGACTATGACACATGATAATAATTCCTTTCTCCAAACTTAAGTTGTTATAAGTTAAGGACCTGCTTTATGTAGTTCAAACTTTCTTTCCGTAACTGTTTAGAGTTTTAATATAGAAATTGTACATCTCTTTCCAGCTTTGCGTTTATTGTTGTTCCTATCAATCATATAAATAAACATGAAGTGTTCGAATTATTTCAAATGTACTTATACAAATAGGAAGATTCCAAATGGTGTTCTATACGTAGGTTGCAGAGATTATTAGCTATACGCAAACGGTTGAATTGAAGTTTGTTTCAAGTATAATTTGTTAAGTAATTGTTTACCTTTCGTTAAATAAAGATGTACGTGTATGTCAATGAAATAATTCTAAAATAATTCATTAGCACCTACAATTTTTTCTGTATAATCATTTATGTAGGATGAGACCATCTTGCAGCATTATATGCGATAACACCTGGGCACACGTATGTGTATAACACATTTCATTTCAGTTTTTCCATATTCATTCATACTATACTCATCATAACATTTATACATCTATGTAATTTCAACGTGTTATTTGCTTTCATCAATTTCATCATTCATTCAAATTCATAAAAGATACCTTACATAATTATTTTTTATGAGATGCATACTTTTCATTTTTACGATATCATAGAAATGCCAGGAATTCACATAAAAGAGTTGAGACTTCACTTGAGACTTCGGAGCTAAAACGTCAAACTTGTATGTTGATCTTTGTACTACTCTAGACTGTAGTTGTTTCCGAATAGCTGAAGCAAAGCAAGGAATGGGTCGTAAAGCGCTACTTTCAGTGGGTTTATGCGACTTCACGTTTCTTGTGCTTGTGTAAGTAAACATTAAACAGTTGACATTATAAAGTTCAAAGTTTGTAGTCACAAAAACTCGGTAATAAGAAATTTTACCTTAGCAAAGTGTATAAAGTTGTGTTTTCTATACTGATCAGGTGCAGCAAAGAACGACTTTTCCAAAAACAGCCTGTAGGAAATGCAAGAAGCGAGAAGTTGCCCTCCTGAATATAATGAAGTCAAATAATTAAGGTTAGTTCGTAGTTTATAATTGATAATATAATGTAGTAGTAGTAAAAAACTGACCTTTATTCAAGGTTTTCAGTTTCAGTAGATCGCACTTACAAGCTCTCCTCAGTCTTTTACTACTACTACTAACCTAAAGGTCAAGGAAACTAAAATGTAAGGATTTCTAAAGAAAATGCATCAATGATCAAGTTAAATAGTTTTTTAAAGGTGAACATTTTGGTTCATTGAGACAATAAGTAATAGCTAATTACACTGCATACTGCATTAATTGTTAATTCGTAAATGATAAGTGCTAACATTTAACATGAACAATGAATTAATTAATTTTTGCTTTCTGTTTAATTGCAGTTGACTGACTGAATTTGAGCTCTTTGAAGAACATCTCTGTTGTTGATCATGGTGTTTCGACTTATACTTCGCTATTTCGCCAATAACCCGCAGCTGATTGAGAAGCTGTCTAATTCGTACCCTATTAGACGTGCCGCACAGCTAACAGTTTATTTGTTTCATCGATCGAAATCTATTTTGGAGGATCCTAATGTAAAAGACAAAGCCAACAAAGCGTTAAAGTATAAAGGTCAATTGTCAGAAGAGTTGAAGAAAGAATGGGAAAAGATGCGAGGTGGTGGTCCAGGACATAAATATTAGACGATAGAAATTGAAGCAACGTATTCAACGCATTGTATGTAAAAAATCATTTTCATCGCACTTAATATTGACTGATCCGAGTACTATTTTAATCCTACTTCCTAGTAACCTTTTTGCTATGTACATAGGTGCTATATATTTTATAGATTAGTAGTCCCCCGGAAGTCTGTATAGTCAAAATAGAGTTTGCTATGATATAGTGTTTAGGATATAGCATAGCTATATAACTAAATAAAACATGTAAAGTATAATTTGTGAAAAATATGTACCGACAATTATAAATTATGATGTAATACGAAACAGAAGCAATTATCAGAAGAAAATAAATGAGATAAGTGAGCTCATGTCAATTTAATGAAATCTCGGAATCATTTTAATTTTGAATACAATTCACAGAGTAATAAATGTGATATTGCATATTAGAAGTGTAATAAGTAGTAATAATACAATAGTGGTAGTAGTGTAGTAGTAGTATAATAGTAGTAGTAGGGTTCAGAATATGTGTCATATCACAATTACGATTAACTATGATAAGTTTCTTATTGATTGATCACTTTATGCTGTAAACTTGAAGGAAAACATTAGTACATCATAACTGCTTCCACCTTCTTAGGTTTTGAAGCAATTACTCACACGATTTCCCAACAGTTTACTAATTGTATGACATAATCGGTTAAGACACATGAATTCAAAACAAACCAGACTTATTTGTATTTAGGTACTGCATGGTTTCTTTCTTTTCGGAATGATATTTCTAACGTAACTTTCGATTTTGATGGGTAAAGTCATGAATTGTAAATCATGATCGAAGGCATCCATCGTTCCATATCCACCAACATAGCCATTCAGTCGCGTAGCCGTATATGATCGAATTAATTCTTCTGGTTCAATCCCAAGTTGAGCCAAAATGTAAGGATGCCTTTGAAGCATATATTTTTGGTGATAACTGAAATAAAGAAGGTATAGCAAAGTTAACATTAAAAATGCCCGTCCAAAATGATAATTTTGTATGAATTAGTAATTATTAAGTAAGTTATTACTCTTCCGCTGGATAGAAAGTTTTTGCTGGTAAGACCACCGTCTTCACTATCTTTTCAGCGGCCAGCTTAGCTAAACTTTCTTCAGCTAATCTTTGTTGTTCAGGGTTGTGGTAAAATATTGCTGACATGTACTGCAAATTATATTGATTTTAGTTTAGCTTTTGTACCTACCTTTCATACCTACGTATACTGCAACAACCTTATATAACAGTAGGGCATGGTTTATTAATTATAATTCATACCTGTCTAGAGTGCTTGGAAGTATAATCGTGATTTTTCCAAAATATGTCCAGCATATTTTCATAGCTTGTAATTTCCTGGTCGTACTCAATCTGTACTGTTTCCGTGTGATTTCCTCTATGAAAAATAAGATTAAGAAATTCAAGTAAGTACTTACATGACCAAAAATGTGTAAATAAATAAATCACGGTTTTTACAAAAATACATACAATTTTTTGTACGTTGGTAACTTAGAATCGCCTCCAGTATACCCGACACAAGTGCGAATTACACCATGTGCTGTACCATAGAGTGATTCGGGGAACCAAAATCATGACATTCCAAATGCGGCTTTCTCGTATTCGCGATTGTGAATCAGATCATCTGCTCTCACTTTCTCTTTTGTTTCCTCCATGTCCAACTCTGGAATTTCCGCCGCAGCTTCAATTGTGTCATCCTGAGGATAATAAGATTAACACAATAATATTTTATATGTATTCAATAAGGAAAAACAATTTTAATTCCATATACCTACCTGACTGTCAGTACAAGTCATATTTTTCAACGCTTGCAACATTTTGTAGTTTTCACTGCACCAAAATTAATTTTTTATAATTTTGCAGCTTCTTTCAGCGAATCTGTTATTTCACATACAACTGCTGCGAGTGTACTGAATGCGATTCGTCTAAATGGAACAATGACACAGATTTCTGTGCACTCTCACTCTACAGAGTCTACAGAACCTTCAACTTATAGAATATGCGTCAGACCAGAGACCACACTATATGTGTAGAGCTATATGTGTGTACACATTATATATATAACTGTTAAAGGAAAGTTTCTATAAGAAACGTGAGCGCCCAGTCGATATGATCACGGCATGTTGCATAACGTTACTAGCGAATGTTACGTACTACGTCTTCACGTATAACACAACACTATCGACGGACAGACTCATATAGAAATCCTTAAAGATTTGCTTAAGCCATGTACTAAAACTACCATCAATAAAAGTCTCTGCGCTAAAATTCCAGTTTACAAATAAAAATTGTTGAACAAAAGAAATGCAGCAGTATACATATTTTAGCATTTGGGTGTATAAATTATGTACTATACACTATACATGATACACTACATACCGAATCGAAGAAAATGATGCAGTCAAAAACTTAAGGCATTTTATTGCAGTACTGCCTGAGCCTTGTGTAATTTGTACATACCATCAGTTTGGAAGTACATATACAAACTCATATATGTATGTACTTTATGTTATTTATATCAATCTGCATTATACCAACCTTTCTTATTAGTTCAGTTTGTATAGTTAGATTATTGATCAATCATTGAAGATGAGCTTCTTAACAAACAAGGAGAATATGAATACACAGTAGGTGACTATTAAACTAAAGAACCATATATACTACCATTTGACTGGTATCATCTAAAGAGCACTATTTTTATAATGTCCTGCCTGCAGTAATCAATTTACATAACTTTCTTATTGTTACCAGTTAGACAAATCTACTAGATTTGAATACTCATACACTTAAATCAGTAATATGTCGTAAGTACTGTTTTATTCACCCTTTAATGTACAAAGCTAATCATTTCATGCACATAAAAGCTATATACACATAAGCACCTGTTTGCTCCAATCTGTATCCTCTGTACAGCTATTTGCAGGTATTGCAACAGTTTTTATGAAGGGGCAGTGAAAAGTATATTACTGCACATTTTATTCACATGTAATGTTATGTCGTGCTGTTAATGGTTGATAAAAATGTACAAAAATATGAGAATTGGAATTGGTAAACCTTAGCCCACCCATAGATCTTATTTTGCGATCGTAATGGGACATAATACAGAAAGGGTATAACTATAGGGCAATACGGAACAATAAAGGGTTGTTATTTCCTGCTGACAAAATGTTAATCACAATAATTGTCGACCAGTCATAGTCAGTTACGCCAAAGATGGAACGGTGTGTAATAACAGAGGAATGTTGCGTGCTCTCGTAATGTCATAGTTTTATATTTAGAGTTGAACAGGTAGTAAACGTATTTCATGATTATAATATATTCTTCATTCATTCTTTAATTCCAGTTATTCATCAGTTAGTAAAGTATATAGTTCGTTTGAACAATTCAACTCCAAAGTCAAGGTTTGAGTTTAACATTATGTTTGCATAAACGAAAATATTTAATGTAATTGTATAATAATAAGTGCTAGCTACTACATATTCCATTGACATTCCCTAAAAGGCGATTGCGGAAGTTATTGGTGTGTTAACAATCATACCTACTGAATTGACTAAAAATAGAGTAGATTCTGTTTGAAAGTGTCAATGTGTTTCTTGAAATTGGAATTACAGAGAGAGAGAACTGATATTTGTATCAAAAATCTTAAATCTCACCAAAAGTGATATACCTAATCGAACTAGAATGAACTTAACTAACGTAACAGTATTATTGTTTGTGGTTTCCATCTTCATTCCAAATGTGTTCTCTGGTGTTGTAAGAAATGGAGACACTATGCCTCCAGCGGCAGAAAGTGAGGGAGAAGGAGGAGACAAGACACCACATCCATATCCAATGTTTAAGCCATTAGATCAAGCAATTCAATACTTTTTTAAGCTGCTCAACAAACAGTTGGAAGAATTGGACAAAGTTGTGAAGGATATTCATGAGCTTTACCATCCAGGTGGTACTCACTGATTCCGCCGATAAATGGCAGAAAGTTATAATCATCAATACATACACGGAAGGAGAATAAAAAGCTTCTGCCTTGCAATTAAGAGCAATAAAGTACCGTCGCATAAATATCTATATACTACCTATAAGTATTTGTGGACTTCGTCGAAAAATAAATAAATTTTTAACTTAAGTCGTATATTTACAATTGTAACTTCATTTTCTCCTGTTTGCACAATATTTATTTGCAAATCATTTATTTCTGTATTTAACTGTCTCGCGGTACTTTTATAATACTGATGAATTCGTTTGATCAAGCTTATACTTTGTTTGACCCTTTATGAATTCCTTTTCTTATATAGAAAGTAAGAATTATGTACAGTTGCTGATAAACGAATTATATTTTATTCAGGCTACATTCTGTGTATACATTCTAAAACATCCTAGAAATGCCATCAAGTTGCATTCATTCCTGTATATCTTGAACAAATGCTTTAGTAACACTATAGATTTTGTTGAGTATGCAAATATATGTAAATCCCAAGAAAGACCAAAGAAACCAAGTAAAAGCAAATAATAAGAGAAAATTCTTAATTGTAGGTACATAAATATATCTATTCAACGAACCACTTCATTATGTCTTCTGTATTTTCAATCATATTTCAGTATCGTGAATGACTGGACAAAATTATGTCGTACTGCCATTTTACTATTTACATTACAACGTAGCATATCACACATAAGATATTCTACCATCGTTAGTAAAAACTACTGATAGTTAGTAATTTTTTCCCATTACATACATAAATAATTTTTCATTCACACCAGTAAAATGTAGACTTTGAAATAAGCTTATACTATCTCTGTGTACCTATCTGATACAGTTTATGTAGAAAATATAAATATCTTTAACAAAATTAACTGCACACGGCAATTGATAATCCCATTGATAATTCAAGAATTGGCATTGTGCAGCTCTTTTAATTTTCACTCTGTACAATTGTGTGAATCGAGTCCACTGCATGTGCTTGTCTACTTAATCACTTGCTACAAATACAACGTCATAAAATATTCGCATGGAAAGGCAGATTGGCTATTTATCGACATTTAAAGTGGCCTTTGATTTGACAATTGTAAAGGTATGCACAATGCACTAACAATAAGTCTAGTACTTAGGTAAATTCTCACATTTCGCATATACGTTACAATGAATATTCTACAATAAATGTACTATACCTTTACAAGTGAATAAGTCAGCAAACAGAAAAGACAAAATGGATATTCAAATTTTAGTTTTTTATTTCGCGATATTTTTGGTTTCATCTGGAAATTTTGTTGTGGCCCAATTATTTCAATCACATTGGAGTAAGAATTTCCCAGCAAATTTTTGTTCTGTTCAGTTCATAAATGTTGATATTGTTTCATGTGGTTCATTTACGCATGAGAACTTAGGTGAGCTGATTATTGCTATCAATGGTGTTATCCGACTTGAGTAATTTAACTTACTGTTGTTTACGGTACCCACGCTAATTCATATGTATTTAACATCATGACAATTTAGAATCGGGAACTCTTTTAGCTGGATATCAATTCGCGAAAATTTCGACCGAAGAGTTTTACACACGGAGCAACGAATTGAACATAGTACCTTTCAAATATACACTTTTCATTTTTACACCCGGATCAGAGACAGAGTTAAATATGCTATCATATCATGTAAGATTCTATTAAACATCCATGCCTTAATTCATGAGAAGAAAGTAAAGCAATCATACTAACAAATGATTTTAATTTCAGATGAATAAAATGTTCAGTAACCCTGTTCATTACAACTCTTCCTTTTTGGCAATTTTTGTTTGGCCGTCAATAATTTATACAAAACGTGAAGAGAATAATTTAGAGCAAGAATTGAAACAACTGGCTCATACTTACGCTCTCAATGAAAATGTGTTCATAATGTATCAACGAACTTTTCCCAATAGTTCTTCAACTGTAATTTTATTAGAGATTTATTCAATCAAAAACATTAGTTTTGTTCAGAAAGTTCCCAGAACGAAAGCAAATCTCATAAATTGTTACAGTTTCGCAATTTCAGCGCACAGAAGAACAGACTTTAAAGGAGCCGTTATTCGGGCTACTGCAGTGGTATATATAGAACAGGAATAAGTTGCAAGACTATATACAAACGTTTATATACGTGATATATCTCTATTATCCGAACTACATACAGAACAGCTAGAGCTAATTTTTTTATGTGTATAGGAAAATGACGAGAACGCTCCTGTAGCCTCCTATGCTACAGATGAAAACGGGGAAGTGCACTTTACAGAGGGCTTAGGAGTTTCCGGTTTGTGGGATATTGGATATGTACTGAATTTTTCGTAAGACTTATTTACTACTAACAGTGTGAGAATACAAATGTTGAATTATATACACCTAAGTAATCGCAACTTTAAATTGATTTTAGAGTCGAAGCTGTGAAAGGTGATGAGGATATATATGTTATAAATAACACTGTGCAAGGTATCGGTCGTCAACTTATTGACGACGAGGCAGACGTGTCTGTACTTCATTCGTATACTCTAATACCCAATATCGAGCATTTAACTCCGCTCTTACCATGGGGCGCTGACAAGTATATAAGTATTCATTTAATGTGTTGTAGGAAATGATTTGGATAAACTAATTATGCATTAGAAGTTTCTTCCTAAAAGGTTTATTCATCATTATTCAGAATTTACGCATTTTTCATACAACCTGCTTCCAGTACTGTTAGGAACATCTTTCAGAAGCCTTTTACTGTGGAGCTTTGGACCACACTATGGATTGCTTGGCTATTAATTATCACATGTATATTTGCGATTGGGTTCTTTGAAAAGCAGTTACATAAATTTGACGAGAATGTAGTGTGGCCCCAGGAGGAAACAAGTTTGTGGGCAGTGGGGGTTCTTTGTCAAAGAAGTACGTGCATATTTTTAAACAATTATAGTTTTTGTTAATGCAAGAAAAAGAAGGTATGTATTTACTTGCCACATGTAAATGTGTAATGTAAATTAATTAAGGTTTTTACATCAATCCAACAACAGCAGCAATGAGAATCATATTTCTTTCGGGTTTGTATATGTCTATGATTACATTTACATCGTACAGTGCCGCTATAATATCTTCACTAACTGCAGAATCGCTCCCAATTAATTCTCTCGATGATTTGATTTACAATAATTTCGAGGTTATTTCCGATCCATCAATGTTCTACTCTTACTTTTTATCTCGTGTGAGTTTCATTCATTTAAGCAATACATAAAGGAAAAAGCTATTGTTTTGGATGTTGCCTTAAGTATATAAGTGCAAATTTAATTTTGCGCTTATTACACAGGACAATGCAGAAGAGTTTGAAAAACTGTCACAAACTTATATAGATGACGATGAAGCAACAAGAAAAACCACAGAAGGACGTCGTATGTTTCTCACTTCTTTCGATACACTTTGCTTATCTTCAAGAGTTCTAAACTACACAGACCAAGAAATTTGTAATACATTCCACAAAGTTCCATTGGGAAAAGTTGCCATCACCAGCGGATTTTACGTTAAAAAAAGATCGCCATTCAAGAAGGTTTTTAACTTAAAGTAAGTATTATTAACATAACATGATATTTACGATTGCATATATACAAATACAGTGAACATGATTCACATTTAATTTATAATGTGCCCACCCACCAAGTATACGAATAAGAAACACCCAAGTATACGAATGCTTTTATTCATGTAATGTAACTTAGTGTCGTGCTGTATTTTTCTGCATGCTAATATTTTCTGTTTGCTAATACTGACGTAGATTAACCAGATCGATGTATGTATCAATTTATGTTACTGATGATATTTTAAATTGTGACAGGATGTTAATTGTGATGGAAAGGGGGCTCAATGCAAGATACATACAGAATTACTATTTATCTACGTTAGTGAAATGTACTAAGAAAACTACCAGCTACAGGGAAAACTTGGGCTTAAATGACGTTTTTACTGCTTTCCTGATTTTGTGTATCGGATGTGGAGTTTCATTAATATTATTAGTTCTAGAGAAATTATCATCTGTTACGTGTCGTAAATTCCAATATCAAATTTAAATATTTGTATTACCCAATAAGGTAGGTACATATTTAATTGTCAAATAAACATTGAACAAATGACCATTAAAATAATTGTAAATTTCATAAAGTCAAATTCATAAACTAAGTTAACACTGTTTGATTCAAAAGTCTGAAATAGTATGTCATCGTGCTTCTGCTTCATTTACACAGAATGTTCATTAATAATTAATTTAGTTTAGAACAGTAATTCTCAAGATGCATCCGCGCCTCTATTTTATCTGTAAAAACTTTACAGCACAACGGACACTCAAAAAAGTTACTAAGATTTGTTTCCAATTCAGGTGTTTGTTCTATTCTTTGAATACATGGACCACTTTCCATGGTATAATTTTCCGAGTCTACTGCTGCAGAACGTTCAAGAACTTCTAGAAATTCCAAGAAGTCTTCATCATTTATGATGTTATTAAGGGCAGATACTCCGACAAAATTACAACTGGTAGTTCCACCTATAACTAGCGGAGAAGGTGTCTTTGACATAGAATGACGCTTTACGCTGATAATCTCCAGATCTTTGTCAGTATCTTTGGGTGTAAGAAACACAACACTGGGCGACCTTTCAGCATCCCTGGGGGTATATATTATGACATCTGGACTAGAAATAACTGTAATTAAAGAATCGTTTCCAGAATGCATACGCGTATTGGAATGTACAGGTATCACGTTTACATTTTCGGGCTTCACAGATACATCATTTGGTTTGGAATGACCAGATAACTCTTTTCCATCTTCGGGTTTCACAGATGCATTTTTATTCTGTTTGGAATGACCAGGTATCTCTATTCCATCTTCGGGTTTCGCAGATTCATTTTTAATCGGTTTGCAAAGAACAGATATCCCTTTTATATCGTCGGGTCTTACAGATACACTATCATTTGGCGTGGTTGAAGTTTTGAATGTTTCCTTGTCCTTAACACTTATTTTGGGGCTGAATGTGCGTCTGAATTTTGCATGAAAGTAATTGGAATTTTTCTTGTCCTCTAACAAATCGTTTTCTATTTTTAACTTTTTTTCTGGAGCTGTGATTTCTTCGGCAGTAGACACTTTACGCTTCCTCTTTTGGGGTATCTTGTTCTTTTCCTTTGCGATCTGGGTTTTTTCCACAGTTGTTTTTCTTAGAACTCTTTTACCAGCCATGTTTCAAAAACCTGCACCACACACATGAAAATTTAATGTTAGATAGAACAATACCTTACATGTGCAACACCTCTATTTATTTGAAAGAAATAATTTTTCTATTTTGATAGCAATTAATTGCTGCTTAAAGTTAAAATGGTAAACGCAAAGTAATCTCCAGTATCGCTAGTTTGATTCCTAGGGTAAATACTGTACTACGGCATAATTACCGTTCTGCTAAATCACTTACTTTTAAATTATTTTTGAACAGGTGTCCTTAGTCCTTTGGAAGTAATATTGATGGCTTCGGTTGCTTTAACTCATTAACCTTGCTTAGCAAGTGCCTAATCAAAGTAATAAAAATTGAAGTTGAAAACAAGTTTTAATTGACATTGTTGTTCTTGAGAACGAACAATTAAATATGTAATATAGTGCTTACTGCTTACTCAGATGCAGGCTTAAATCAAATACTTGAATTGTTGAGTTACCTTAATTATGTGTGAAGTTAACTTAACTAATAGAAAGACAGTTAGACAGTAACAGTAATCAATGATGACTCAACCGGTTCCGAATCTTCAAAACCATCCTCAACAGTGAAGACAATTAGGTGTTGTATATTTATTACTGACTTATAATGCTGTATGAGATATGCTGCAAATATTATTATCTGATATGCGTTAAAGCGTAGTAGTAAGTGTAACAACATGCATGTTCCATCGTCGCAAGTACAAGTGCACTACTCAAGTTTTGCGTGGTGGTAGATTAACATGGTACTTCACTTCACCTGTCACAACAGAGAAACGGAGAATACGATTGTTCTATTAGCTCTTTGTATGCGCTGTAGTTAGTAATATTATTATGCTCCATCGTCTTTACTTATAAACGATTACACAAAACAAAACATTTTGGAAATATTACATGCAAATCAAAGAAATTCAGATCTACAACCTTATACGCAATCAGCTAAACAAGACATATGAATACACTGCACTGTACTTATATCTTAAGTTGTATTTTTACCATGTATTATCATCGCGATCGTCACTACTTGGTCAGTGTAAAAAAAGCATAGTGCATAGAATATCATTCATTTGAACATAAAATGTAAAATACATTATGACAGTATTTACAATTAGTACTTTTAGTACTTTACTTATACCCATACATTTTATGCATAACCAAGTCGTTTACATATAAAAAGTAATAACATTTGTATGTAAATTCAGATGGGTTCAGGAATACAATTGTTTGTATGTTGTAAATATTTAAGGAAGAATAGGTATACATACATATATACAGAATTTCTTTCCCATAGAACACAACTAAACTGACTAATTTACGTGAATATACTCGAGGTGACATGTATATCTTTTTTGTGTGTAACTTGATGAAAACTTAATGAAGCGTAAAGGAAAGAGTAGAAGCAAATAGTAATGCTGTGTTTAAACCTTGGCATCGTTTGTCCTGTAGTCCTGTACAGTTTATGAGTTTATGTAAATCTTTGTTAACATAAAATATGGCAAAACTCAAATTCAGTCATCAATCTCAAGTTTCAATACTTGCTGGCTTATCCAAGTAAAATATGCATTAAATTGTACACTACAATGTTTATATCTGTATAGGCAACAGTTCTGTAGACAACAGATAACCTACTTTAATTTAAATCTTTGTTATCCATGCATTTCCTCTGCTTAAAAGTTAAACATGCAGCGTAAACTTACCATAACGTAAACAAACCTTTCATTCATTTTTGATGGATGCAACTATTGGGATACACTTGACTAACGACATTAGTTGCTATTTAGTTACTGATTGTGAGTTAGTACCTCTATCTGTATAAAAAATGTCGTTAAATCAAATATTTTATAAGCAGTACATCTAAACACATCTTGCTTAAAACTTATAAAACGTATTAAATTCATTATGATGCTTAAATCTACTCTCAGCGCTACATGCTATGCCTTTACTAAATAAGAGTACTGTAAGTAAAGTTACAACAGTAATATTATTTACTCTATACATAGTTGGGGACAACTTTACCTTCGATACAATGCAATACTAAGAAGTTGGACTAACAAGTAAACACGTATATAACTTTGGAATTGATTACTTTAACTCAATTTACAGGGATCAACAGTTCACTAAGCAGAAAACAAGACTGTGATGACTCAACGAAAGGGAAGTGTACTTGTTGAGAACAGTCAAGATAATGTTAGATTGAGCTTACTCTGACTGAATCAGCTAAAATTGATGACAATGTATTCATGACCATGGATTAAAATATTGTGCATTACAAATCTGTTTTCCAAACTATAACTATATACATAGAAAAGTTTGAGCACAAATCATTTGTTTGCCATGCAATGAGTAAAGCTACGCTTTCTATTGTACAATAAACTATACAATGTTGTGTCATAGTAAGATAGTAGAGTTCTTTTTGATAGTTCCATAACCCACAGATCCTTTAAGAACTGTTCAAATGAAACTTTACTATCATAGGATATTACCGACATATTCCATTTAATATTGTACAAGTTAATAGATATGTAGTATGTAGTGTTTTGTAATGTAAAAGCTCCTGTCATATTCGTGTCATATAATATTATAAAGTCTGAAAGCAAAGTTCATTCAGTAATCACGACAACCACAACACAATAGACCACATAACATCCAGCACAGTATAAACTTATAGTATAGCGAACTATGATGTATTTTCATACTAAAATCTAATGAACTGTAATATTTTGCGAAAAATGTACTGTAATATAATAAATTTTGATACCTAAATTATTGTCTTAAGTGAGATACTTTAAAACAGAATTAATTCCTCGCCACAACGGCTTTGTCTCACAAGCATATAATTATGCAAGTACTTAGCACATAATAACATGAGTAAGCAATAGTTGTTTACACTATTCAGAGCAAATTAATCATCCAGCAAAAGGAAAAGTCACGATAACGACTACATCAACCTTAAAAGTTGTCAGCATCCGTCTTCCGCTGCTGATATCACAATAATATAGAACAACTCGACAGATTTTAGTTGCTATACTGTCAAACTGTCATGTTAGAAGGTTTACAGGCGAGGAAGTAATAAAAGGCTTGTTTACATTGTAGTGATGTTCTTCAGAGTTCATAGCTACAAATTAAGATACTAGTTAATGTACGTAAACCAAAAGTGCAGGCATATTCATTACAGTTGTCAAGTTGAGGTTTGTAACTCATAATACAATTATGTAATTTCTCTATTGAGGCAGGCAGGGACAAGAAACATTTTGACAGTTTTTATTTGCATGCTTATTAAACTAACACTTCATCTAATACCTATATCGAATTCACAGCATTAATAAGACTGCATTTATTGACGAGATATCACAAACTGACACAACATGGAAATCCAGCTACAAAATCTCAAAATCTTCGGTAGTCTTAGACTACGTGCTACATATCCGGGTATGTAAATCTCACATAATCAAAAATTCATTAAAGTTCAATTTATAAATTGCAATTAAAATCTAAAATTCATACGTATATGCATTTTCAAAACTTAATTGCATTGCAGATACCATAATACCAATAAAAGTTGTTTTTCATGCACATGCTTTTATTGTTTCCAAATATAATGTGTAATAAGTACAGTACGTGCTTCTTTTGTCAATTTCAGGAAGATACAATTTGATTGTCTCAATTCTGCTGACCATTTTTGTACATACTTCGTACTCTGTTGCGAATACTTATCCGAGAAAGTTGACTTATGGATTATACAAACAAGAATTGGATCCACCCGTTTTCTACAGCACGTTTGTTCCTATGATTTATGACTTCAACTTACCTATTTGGAATAATGCAGACGCTACTTTAAGGGATTGGAGGGGAAAATGTGAGACGGATGAATTTTCTCCAAGTTACAGTTGTCCTGTCTTCTTCCACTTCGAAAAATTCATAGAGCGATTCAAAAAAGATATTCTCCCACAGAACGCAAGTATAGTGACGAAATCTGTTCCATCCACTCCAATAACGCTTGCCGACGATATGTGCAATTCTATTGAACAACATTTTCCTGGAACATTAACAAAGTTATCTGCATTGGAAATTTATATCCAGGCTCTCAAGAAATGTCCTCTGGGGAATAATGGCAACTATTTGCGTTCCATTAACGATTACCTTTACAACATCAAGGAAATATACAAAACAATGAATCAAAAATTTGAAGCAGAGTTTTCCAACCGAATGACTTCAGCGGATAGAATAGGACCGGCATATTACATTAATGCTCTTGCAACTCACCAAAATTCCTTGATGTTTAACTACTGGGTGGAGAAAACTCGTTGGAATCAAGCTCAGCAGAGTTGTAATTCCCAAATTATTCCCAATTCAGTGATAAAACCTTCAAATTTTACGGAACATTTAACTTCGATAACACAGAAATTTACAATGAATCTCGTCCCCTCTGTCTCAATCAATGAAACCTCAATTTATTACAAAATCCCCATAACTGATTGTTCTTTCGTGAGCAATGGGAATTTCGTAGTAAGGATTTTGATTCCCGTTCGAAAACGCAACACAAAACCTAAGATGTATACAGTTAAAACTGCGCCGTTTATATATGAGGAAGGAAATGTTAAGAAACTTTGTCAAATTTCGGTGGACACTGGAAGATTCTTGTATGATGAAATTACTGGAGCTTTGGAAAAAACAACTTGCAAATCTCGTTCTTTATGTCAAGTCAAAGATGCCACAGAAAGTCCATTGCCAGATATGTGTCTTGCTTCATTTTTCTCCGATTCGTTAACAGAGGTAAAGAAACACTGTAATTATGATTGCATGGTCCTGAACGAACATGGACCAAAGATTCCCATCTTTAGAAGAATTTCTTCAGATACTTACATTGTTACGGGAAACTCAAACATCGGAATCATTGTAAAATGTGAAGGCAAGAAAGATATGGTATTGGAACATCAAGATTTTGGTGCACTTCAAATTCAACTTCCATGCAACTGTTATCTGATGTTTCATTCTGAACCTTACCATGTTCAACAGCCCTGCAGTAATCAATTAATTATAAACCAAGTTATGCCTGTACATTTCGTTAAGGATAGTCTTTTAAATCATATAAACTCTGTCGACAACAACATTCCTGTGTCAGATTCTAACATTGTTGAAACTAAATTGGATCCAATATCTGAAAAACTCAGAAAGGACGAAACGTCTTCTTCATCATCCCCCCTTCTATGGACCATATTAATCGTGCAGTCACTTGTAATTTTCGGTCTCGTTGGTGTTGGCATCCATAAATTCAAATTGTATAGAAATGATATTTTTTACAGCAAAGAGAGATTGGTTTACAATGTTCAATCCATTAGTTGCCCATCAATGTCAGAAAACCAAAGAGGGTCTAGTATTGAAAGCACTTAAACATGTATGTATCGTTGAACATTCTTCGCATATATCGTTTCAACGTTTACTATCCTACTTCAATAAATAAAGAAAAGAGCACAATATTTTGCCCCCTTAAACTATTTCCTCTCTATTTTAATTTCCGTGTTATACTTAATGCTAATACGCTGCGTGAGTTTTGTAGATTTCAAATGATATTTGAAAAAAATAAATAAAAAGGTTAACTGTAATATGTAGTAATGCATTGTATATAACCGATCATTTAACATACATTTAACAAATCAGTACAACTGAAACGGAGGCATTGCATATTAGCAAAATCGGTTCTAGTTAATTTTTATATCGACATTTATTATATAATTTTTAGCCATGTCCTTTCACAAGTTTATATACATAATGTACGTAATATTTAACATGATTTGCATACCTTTTATTTACAAGGAGCAAGGGTAACGTACATTGTTGGCTTCTTCTTTTAGACTACAAACAAAACTTTTGTAAGTGAACTAAGGTATTTATTTTGCACTGAATTTCAGTTGCACTTTGCTGCTTGCTGTTCCTTCCGTTGCTTTCTTTCCAATAATCTACGTTCACGTTCGTACTCCTTCATCCGTATAACAGTGCTGTAATTTCATTCAGGTTAATATAATTAAATTATTGAATAATTACGAAACCATAATTATGCTCAGAATCCACAATTAAGATTATGGGCAGAAAAGGCTGGAGACTTACTCGTCTACTTCACACAGCTCCCATTCATGGCGTTGATGATGACACCGATAAACAAGAGGGAATTCATCTTTTTTGCATTTCATAAATTCGATAAATTTATGAGCACAGTAATCACGATACCTCGGAGGAACTTTGGTTGACTCCAATTCTTCTGGTGTAGCAATCATAACTGCGAATTCAGCAAATAAAGGATAAAAAATTTTTGAACATTTATGAAAACATTAAATATTTCCGGTGTCGGGTAAACATATTTCTATACAGAATTTATTTGACATGAAAATATGAATGATTAAACTGATCCTATGTCCTATATCCGATCCGATTTGAGATTTTCCGAATATTTATTTGTTTTAAGGTTGAATTCTGGTGTCTGTCCAGGATAATTTTTAATGAAAATCTTTAAGAATATCTTTTAAACTGAAAAAGTACCTCTTTCTTTCCTAGCTCCTTCAAACCCATACTGAGCGTCCGCAGTTGTTTTTCCAGTTTCCCAATCCGGTGTTGTTGGAGATGGATTAATTTGAATATTTGAAGGTTTGGATGCTTTGGATGTCCACTCGGCAGATACGCTCGCACCCATTACAACTGGAGGATTTGTACACTAATACGACAAATTATGGATTATAACTGTAATTTAGATTTTAAATTCGTTTTACAAAACAAAAACTATCAGAATTAAAACTTCATTGCAAGAATTCTTCAGTCTTCAGCCAATATTTACAGATTCATGCTCTCGCGGTGCATTTGCTTCGCAGATCTTAGTTTAATTTCATCTTCATTCGGAATACCCGAATCTTTGTTTGCTTTCAGAACAATAATTAGAATCTTTTCCAAAATTATTACGAATATGGTGCGAATTAATGATTTGGTTTAAGAATTAAGTAGATTTTTTAATGAAGGTTATTACGATAGACGTCATTATGTCATTTATTATCACGAAAATAATTATCAGCTGTAATATTATTATACAATTATTTTCCCACATCTTGTAATCTTGTATCATACAAGTTGAGTACAACTGCATGGTAAATTATTCCTATTTTCATAAACAGGATCGTCTTATTTATTAACAGACTCTGAAAGGATGTCGATGCAGACATAACTAATATCATCGGAGTCATTGTAGATCATGTACTCATCGTCAATATTAATTTCACACTTTTTTACCTTCAGGTCAATAACGGATTTTGTGTTTAACACATGAACTTTACTCGATCCTTTAATAAGGTGAAGTCCCTGTGTAAAGTAAAATTGTACAGTTCATATTCATGATATTCCATACTAAAACAAGTATAAGTATGTATACGAATTGAGAGAACATTTCACCAACCATTTTCCTATCAGCCATTGCACATTCTTTTCTGGCTTGAGGATCAAGTTTTAATATAAACCTCTCTGTCGTAATTGGTGAGAAATGAATACCAGTTTTTATTTGTTTGTATGGCATGTCCGACACTTCGGTCATCAATTCAGCGTTTTTCTTTGAACATTTAGATGTGTTGTTAGGATTATTGGTACCATCATGTTTCCTCTTTCTTGTGCTTCTCCCGTGCTTATAGTTCGTTTTTATCGTTAATACATCATCCTTTCTGCCTACGATTATGTATGATCCGCGGGGATATACTATTCTTTTTCTTAAGAGTGAGGCATTTTCCCAGTGGCCTGATTCATATGGACCACTGAATATAAAATATTTCCAACTGGACTTTTTATTTATTTCATGTATACTAACTAAGGCTTCTTTGGGATTCGCATTTAATTGTTGCACTATCACAAAGTTGAAATTATAAATGTTCCCTGCCGCAAAAAGTTCTATGAATGTTCCATAGATTCCTTTCCTGCTCATGTATTTTCTGTATGTTTCAATGGCAGCTTCATTGTCTTCGTTGGTAATGTTATCAAGACCCTTGTCCACTATAGTTTTAAAAAAACTTAAAGTATCCATGTGAGTTGAGATTATATGCTCTCTGTTAGCTTCCCAATTTTCCTGTTTCGTCACAAAAGTCACCACTTTTCGTCTAATTGTAGTATGATCATCCATGTTTCTATTTTTACGGACATCTCGGATTGCCTGCTCGATGGCCAAGAAAAGACAGTCACCTCTACCTTCATTGTACTGACAACGAAATTGGTATTCTATCGACATTTTACTTCATTTCTGGTCAAGTTATAATCATTTCACTGCGCCAATATGGCATCTCAATCTCAACACACTTGCATACAAATAATTACGTTTTCCAAATTCATCTACATAAATGAATGTACATAAGTTAAGGTGCACTAAATTTTTAGTAGTAATATAATTAATAAGCATTTTTTAATGTTATTGCTGCGTCAATTTAGCAAACCTTGAATAAAGGTCAGTTTTTGCTGCTACTTAGCCTATGACAACGAGATAAATGAGCGGAATGGATTGCTAAAAATAATGTATATCTCTAATGGAGTGAATTGCAAAAATGTGTGTCCGAAAATTGTTGGTAATAGTTGATTGATAAGCAGTTTTTTATTATTCATATTTTTTCGTCAGAATCGTAAGTAGATATCATTATTGAGTTGAATACAATTGTCATTCAATAAATGCCCTGCCTGCATTCTACTCTGATTGTAGATTTCCAAGTATTTCTCAATACTACAGGTTGTCAGTGTCATTGACGTATTATACATACAATTGTCTCTTATAGAAGGATAAAATAAGCAGAATCATAAAATAAGTTTATGCTTGCTGTGTCCCCCGGTAATCGTCTTTCCATATAGAATTTGACTGTCACCGAAAATAACAAACAATGCCAGTGTCAATGTCAGGTTTAGAAATGAATTTTAGGTTGGTTGGGTACATTAGAATGGACTTGTTAAGTTACACTTGCACTTAACGAGTGTTATTAGACCTACTTAGGTGTACAGGATTTCAGGACCACCTTTTCCAGAAGCAAAATAAAAAAGCTGACTGCAAACCCTGAGCCCAACAAACCAAAGGCAGTGAATAGGTCCTTAATTCCCAAGGTTGATTGAAAGCCATTATTTTTTTGCAGACAACTAATAGACGTTTCTGTAATGTAGTGAGACATCAAGCGATATCTTATGCCTCGTTCGTGCATAAATAATATCCTAGACAAAAAGTATGGATAAAATTACAATTTCATGGCTGTTGTGCTAACACGTTATTGAGATTTCGAGGATTATTTGCGTAACTTACTTATAATTGAATAATTCCCTGAATGGAGATCCTCTTTTGACAAACATGCTGCTTTTGAGACCTCTAGGACTAGCGGATACTTTTGATAAATAAGTACAGGCAAAGTTTTCTGTATACCCTTGTTTCTGGAGTATAGGGTAAAATGAATCGGAGATTGTTACCACACTTGACCTGCTTTTTAAAATTCTTTCTATAGTTTCTGCCACATCTACGTTTCGTTCTGCTTCTGGCAGCTTTGGAATAAGGTTTTTTGATTCCAGGTCCTGATTGACATTAAAATTAATTTTGATTATACATTTCTAATGAATTTCAACAACTTATTAGTTAATTTCGAAGAATATAAAGCATCTTTAATGAATGACCTTGATGACAAATTTCGTCGTTGGTATGTGACTATCACTGTAAATAAAAAAATTTGCATTCAAGAGATCTTTGAATGAATGAATTGGAACCACTTCCACCGATAATATCGAAACCAGAGCTGCCGAGTAACCAATGTAGTATAATAATCCCAAAAACCATCCAGAAAAGAAAACAATACGTACAGGCAATAATATCGGAGTTGTATGCCACCCCTAAATACAAGACTTGCAATTAGATTCCTCAAGCTCACAAAAAAGGAATTTAGAAAGCATGATATAGGTAAAAGAATATCAAAGTTAACGATATAATAATACCTGTTGACTACACATCCCCACGGCTAGTATCACATTATCTTCAAAAATCTGGTCATCCCTTACATGGGTACGGATACAGTACTTGCTTGCCACTTTATGAAAAATATACAGAGTTATAATGAAGAGAATCCATACAACATAGAAAACTATCCAAACTTCAATGGTGAAAGCAGCCATGAAAATATCACGTATGGAACTTGCAGGGGGTTGTTTAAAAAATGCCAAGATGCTATTTGTACAATTAAAATACATGTAAAAATATATCAGTAGGCTTCCTTAAAAATAATCCGTACAAATTCATATTTTAGCTGAAACTTAACTGATTTTCAAATGTTGGATGTAGAAATGTAAAACCATCTTTTCCTTGCAATCTATACTCCAAAAATTCAGTCGCGGAGATAGCTAGATCTGCTTGTCCTTTATTTATTGGAACAGCCAACCCAGTTAATGTACCATTAGGACCTTCCCTAACATATGCAGTGGTTTTCATTGCTCGAGTCCTGATTTTTTCAAAAATAAATACAATTTAGATGTGAGTGCTTGTATTTTTATAACATAACCTGAGATGGAAAGTTTCTTACGTAAAATTCATTGCATCTCTCAAGTACCAAAACTCTTCCACTTCGAATCCGCCAACAAATTCTAATGGTAAATTTTCGTCACTACTAAATTCTGTTGCAAGTTCGTATCCGGGATCGTGCTGAAATATTAATTTATTTACATTAATAATTATTCTTTGTAGTTGAGAGTATTATTGACTAGATTTAATTTTATGCATGACTATTACCACAGATAAACCCACAATTAGTTCATGGTATAAATTGGACCTTCGTCTGCTTTTATCTAAGACTGTTAAGTATTGCATGGAGCATTGAGTACAAATTTCATGTAGCACTTCAATATTCTTAATAGAATATAATTCGTAAATAGTAACTTTTTGGTGGAAAATGTTCGTGAACAAAGGGTACTCATCCGTTTGGACGAAGTAAATCTCTGTTGAGATTGGTAATGGCGTGGTCATATTATTGTCAATGTAAAATTCATGCAAATTTTTCAAATCATATAGTTGTGGCATCCTAACAAAAAAATACGGAGTCCAGTCCTTTTGTACATTAAATTTTTGGTAGAAATTGCTTACCTATAAATAATGAAAGAAGCAGAAATTATTTTCCGTATATTATTGGCTTATATATATCGTTAAATAAATTATGCATACAATTCTAATCTATTCTATATAAAGTGGCAGGTAAGCAACGTTTTTTACTTCGATCAAACTATTAATCACTTCGGTATAATTTTTTGGAGAAAGTACGACTGTTTTCAGTGTATTATAGAAATTACCCCTGAGACAATCAGAGAGGGGTATTGGTGCCTTAGAGTCACAAACGGAGTACTGATGACCATTGCTAAAATTATCTGTTATAAAACAGTGAAGGTTAAGAGAAACAAGATAAAAATTAATATCAACAATTGTCTCATTAATATACATCTCATACATAATTTGAATTATTAAATTTCAAAGAATAATTCAGGTTATACCTTTGTGGAAAATATTTTCGTCAGAAATGATGTCAATAAAGGATGATGATTGGTCATGAAAGATCTCAGTTGTCAACTTAATTTCCAAAGCTGTAACATTTGAGAATGAAGTGTTAAGGAAGAAAATAGTCCAAATTATGTATGCAGCTGCAAGGAATTCCATGCCATAATGCATTGGAGGTGTGAAACAAATTACATGAACTAACTGTTCGCTATGTTTCAAATAAAAATACCGATTGTTTGAAATTGTTTCATAAGGAACGATGAAGAAATTTTATCATTTATTAGATTTTGTAAACAAATGTATTGTAAATTAAGCCGATAAAGTATTTGCCTATGAAGTTTATATGTTTGAGACTGAATTCATCTCGTGCTCACTTTTGACTGCACTACTGACATAATCTATAGGAGTCACTTGATATACTAATTAGGAGAAGTCATTACGCAAATGAAATTCTGCGGACCTGAATTGATGTCATTCGCAAATCGCAACACACTAAATTGTTATTTTGACATACACCCAAGTTGGCATTCCTAAGAAAGACATCATGATTCTTTCAACTGTCAATTTATCAATTTACACCACGCATTTGATAGGTATACCACTACCACATGCTCATGACATAATATATAATTTTATGGCTCAGCAAAATAAAAACTGTGGGTTACACAGCTTTTATTGCTATTGCTCCCATGTGGCTGGTTGACCCAAGCCGATTCGGGTTTGGAATTCGGGAGATATTACCCGACGCCAAAATCGACACTAACCGAAGTC
>JABASD010000858.1:0-55272 GCA_019776165.1 Pogonognathellus flavescens | reverse complement strand
TCACTCCCTATACTCTCCTTATCTGACATGCGGACCCAACCTTTTTCTACTTATTTACTTAGAGCCTGCATTTTACAGCACGACTGTACTGTTCGGCTTCTCGCAAGCGACTCGTAAGCTCCGTATGTTATATTACGTTACGGATCTTACGAGAGCTAGTGTATACCCTCAATGTCATCTGAAATCTTAGTAAGTAGTAGGATTATTTGTGGTCAGAAATGATTTGCATACACAAAACGTGACAGCGTGACTAAAGTAGCATACCTACAGACCTCACCTACATCAAGCCTCACCTCTTCTAAGAAGTTAAGCAATGCGCATTTAACCTATCGAATTCCTGATTAGCAAATAGTTTTTATCATTTTTTTGAACTAGTTCGGAATTTTTCTGGACAAGTTTAGCTTTAGTATGTAGACTTTGAACAATAGACTAGACAGTTCTTTAAAATGGCTCTACTACTCTACCAAAAAGTGGGACAAGTCATCTATCTGATGAAACTATAAGTAGGATTTCAGAAACTAATAATAATAAGTATAAACTGAAATCCATGTTAGATGAGTTCTCATTCATCAGTGATATAGTGTATTCTGTACTGCATTATTTCTTTATTCACAGAATTGCAGGAAAGGTGCAGATGGTATATAGTAAAGTTTTCTGTCAATAAACATGTTTTTTAGCATTATTCACTCCTTCGACACTTGTTGACTGAGAAATTAATTTAGGTGTAAATATTTAGGCTACACCTTATTATCATGTCATCACTGTCATATAGCAAAACGAAAACAATTAGATCATTACATATCATATATAGATACCTATAGTTTTTGCATACCTATCCCACAAAAAATAAATGTTTTGCCTTAGGCTTTAAATACTAAAAGATTCGTGTAATTATTCCAAATAATATTGAACGGGCATAGGTAAATAGTAAATAGGTATGTGCAATTAGTATATCTAGGTGTGTAAATTTCCTGTGCACATGGAGTTCAATTAAATGTACATCGATAATATAAATGTGGATAAGGTTCCCAAATTTTAACTGTAGAGTTTACACTTATAATTTATAAACATGCACTAATACATACGTTCATAGTGTAATACGTGTCGCTAATAAAAATTTGAGCTCATTTAGAAGGGTTAATAATTTAGGCAACCAGTAACTAATAAAACTATCTATAGTCTATTTACGTAATGAGGTATATACTTAGATGGTTACAGGCAAAGTAAGTGGTCATTTTTTAGATAAAAATGTCTAAATATGCTACTATGTAATTTGTATTTGTTTTTAACTTCCTATGCATTGATTCAGTAATTTAAACGTTTGCGTGACTTGGGTTATATGGGGTGCTGCGAGAAAAAGTTAATTTTTAACTGAAATACTTTCACAATATTGATATGATAACTGTCAGTTCGTTATGCAGTTCACAAATTAAGCGTTATGGTTAACAAACTCCTTTTCTTTGTAAAAATGTACATTTCAATAAAGTGCATGATTCATTTTGCATTGTATTCTATGAAAAGAAAACATTTTTTTAATCCTGCTCCTATATACTGACTGTATGCATACACATTGTTCATGTTGACACACACTATACGCTATCAAAACTCGTGTATTTTGAATGATCCTGTTGTTTTAAATGGAATACCTAGCCAATTAATGAATCTCAGGTACATAATATTGTAACAGTCTTTATTACAGATAGTAATTTTCATTAACAATGAACACGACAATATTAACATTGTAATCAATTCTAAAATGAACTTGGTTTAATGATTTATTTTAAAGACTTTATACCATCGACTGGGAGTAGTAGTTACAGGTGTATTTATATAAATACCGATAAAGTGGACATTTCAGAAGTTTATTACTAATTCTGCTTGTTGTACTGCATTGAAGAAACATTCCGTAGATACACCTTCAGAAATACTACTCGAAAAATATATTATGCATAGTAATTATTTATAGTAGGCATTTGCAATTTCCATTGATGCAGTAAATTAAGTAGAATGATGTGCCAATGATTAGAAACAATGCAAACTGATAATTGATTTGGTTTCATGCATAGGATGTTGGCTTATTTACAGTTGGAACTTTTTTTCGGGAAATGAAATAATGCATGATAATTGCGATAATTTATTACTATTATTACATACATGCATAGCTTTTTGCTTGTTGTGTATATGATCTAATTTATGGCCCAGTTAATATTGGGAGATACCATAGGATTATAAGAAAGATTTGAATTTAAATAGACTTCAATAGGCTCATTTGGAGTTGATTGATTGATTTTTGCGAGCATTCTTTACAGGAAATCTTTTGATGCAAACAATAAAGTTTAGCTTACACCTTCTGAGAGCAAAGCGAAGGAAACTGAGACTAAAGTGGACAACACGGTGTGAGTCATGCTGAGCAAGTGATAGTGTGATAAAAGGGTCTTTAGTTAGAGCTTAGCAGGTTGGTCTGTTGTGTCTGGTATGGTGGCATGTCTTGTCTCTTCTGCATCCTATTGCTCCTAGCAATCTTTCAACAGCTCAGGTAAGTAAGCTTAAGAAGTTGATCTTGATCACGGAAATGAGAACTATAATTGAGTACGTATTACATTACATCTGTGTACAACTACTACATACATCCAAGTTGAAAATCTGACTGTGGGCATGGACGTGCAATTACACATTATCAATCTGCATTAAATCCACTTGTGACGTGACTCATGAATTGTATCACGGATGCCGTAGTATGCAGTCTGTACAGCCAAATAATTGATAGAAGTATTTATTACGGGGTTGTGCCTGTGCCTTGTCTACCTGACTACTTATAACTGTCCCATTACACTTTGTTTTTGATGCATTAATAAATAAATAATGTTTTACGCACCGTAGGAATAATTGCTACCACTGTGCACTTCACCACTGCTACTGCTACCAAATAAAATTCAATCCATCCCTCATCTACTTACATCTCTATATCTCATTCATACAATATGGCCTACACCATCACCACCACCAGCAATCTTTGCATCTGACTTATAGAATCTGTAATTGGTCGCGGCTTCCGTTTCCTCATTCAACTGTGTATAAGAATAAGAAAGCAACACACATAGGTATCATAAACCATTCCTAATAGTAATGCTTATTGATTGACAAAATTGTACCTATACACTGCAATAATAAGTTGCAAACCAAGCCCACATAAATACTTTACAGGTTTTTCCATTCAATCCTTACCTTAACCTTTATTTTGTTTTTTTGCTTACAGACTGGGAATTTGTTAATAACTGTATAAGAAAACAACTGAACTTGTCCAGTTTATATACAAATAATCTACACTCTCTATATACACAGAGCAATAACATGCATAAACCGTAGCAATAATCAGTGCAAAAATAAAAAAGTCATTCATGAAATTGTTGTTGCATGAAAGCTTGCATATTGATTACATATTATGCGTTATCTGTGTCCATTATCACCGCAATTGTGTATGTGTTCTTTACCGGAGCTATGTTGCTTATTTATAATTACATTTGCCAGTCATAAAGAACATGTTTTCAATACTCATCTATTGCAATCCAATTGTGCTAGCCAAATCAACCGACTCATTTTAAGTTATGAGAGCCATTTACTGATTAATCGATCTATCAAAAGTTGACTTGCTTCAGTCAAACCACTATTATCTAAATTACTTTGTTGCAGAACAGAGCCAGACCATCCAAACAACAAACAAAGAATTCTAAACCGGATCGGCTTCTCTGTCGCTATAAACTAAATTGGATTAGATTCAATTCTAGTATGATCTCTGTAGCTTTGGCTTTGATTTGCATAAGGTAAAATTTTATACTATACGAAAGAATGAGCCCTATGTATAACCTATAAGGTTCTTCCATGCTTATAGTTGGCTTGTGTGTTATAAGTTTTAAGTGCGTAGGTATATATTATTTGTAAGTACTATATAGGTAGTGGTATAAGTACCTTTTAGAAATCCATTGGTATATTTTATGCAAATACTACATACACAACATTCCTAAATAACAACACTTTGTTTTACATCTTTCCTCGTTGAGTCGGCAGCTAAACAACTATTAGTGTCAACCTGGCAGCAACTGATATCTTAATCTTAAATTAGACTTGAATGGTGGGTAGAATAGGATGCAACAGCAAAAGACAATGCAGATAGATAGACTAATCCAGTAAATTAATTTATTTGCAAAGAGATATGTGCTACCTTACAACAAATGGTTGAACTGAAGCTGTGGTGGATACATCAAGATAAAGTTGTTTATTATGGTACAATTTTTGCAAAAAATAGGTACCTAAAATCTACCTAAAACTAGGTAGTTCTGTAATGGACAGAGTTCCAAAAATTTATGACATAATAATCAGCTACTCACAGTAATTACCATTTTTTACGATTTCTGTAAGAAAACTTTTACAGGTTAAAATGGTTCTTGTTTGCGTACAATAAGTCGGTTTACTAATTGTCATTCAGTAACGTGTGCGATTCTAAACTTTTTTGTAAGGACATACGCAAAGGTACTTACCAATTTTATAACTAATTGATGCATTTGTTCATTCTTTGCTTTAGACTTTATACTGGTAATTTTTATCCCGTGTAAATTGTGTATTCCATTGCTTAGCGCATTTTTACAGAGGTACTTATTATATTGTTTACACATTTTTTGCGTATTTGTCTGTATTAGTATTATATGATGTGTGTGCTATAATGGTTCCCGTTCCCATATTATTTTCAGTCAATTCATGAATTCATTCCGGATGTTATATATTTTTCCTCACCTTCCCACGTACTGTTCACGATTCATCAGGGTACTTTGTCTTGCATGAATAAAAACATTTATATCATTTCATTTATAATAAATTACAATCATTCTCCATCCGTGTGTGTTGGTTGTCCAAAGATAACTCAAATGACATAGTGGTCGCTTTCTCACATTTTCAACAACACAACTTCGTTTTTGTTGGATTATGATTCACTGCAGAGCAAACTCATTTGTTTGTTCGACTCTCACAGAAGTTGTGTGCACGGCAATTCTAAGAACAAGTTTGATTCGTTTGCCAATTCTGACGGATAAAATTAATTCACTAGCACCGTGCTGTAATCTTTATTAATTTTGTTAGGCATGACTTGATTATGAATTTATGAATGATTTTCTAAAGCTGTAGCGTATACAAATCAAAACTTGCATATGAATTTATTATGCTTGATATAAGATATGCATATGTGCAAGTACCTTGACAAAAGTTTCAAACAACATGCTTTTTGTTTGTTCAGAAAACTCGTAGAGAATTATTACTACTACTAACATCTTCCACTTAAATGCAGAAAACACACTTGACACAAACAAACGTTTGTTTGTGCACATATTTATTTAGTGCCTTTACATTTACAACACACAACGATTTTTATAACGAATAGTCGACGAAGCATGGGAATGTATATAGGGTGTACCATTTACCAACTTCTTGTTACTAGTTACGATCTGATGATGATCGTAACTTAGATGGAGATGGAACAAGATAGTAGATTGTCAGTGGATGATGATTGATTAATTTTTTATGTGATATCGTTCAAAGGAAATGAAATAGCGCTCTGTGTAGGTTAAGGTGATGTTCACTGAATTCTCAATGAATACTGTCTACAGCTTTTGCACGTATTTAATTCATTGGAATTACATTACATTTTAATGTAGGTATAGGTACCATAATTGAAATTCTAATAGAAACTGTTTTGCTGATAGTCAAGTTATGTGAAGTAACAACTGAGTTTTACACATAAATAATACATTGGTAGAAACACAACATCCTACTGTACGAGATAAGATATAATCTTCAGTATTGCTGCCAATAATTTTAACCGTCTCCTGTGTGCGTGTGTCTTGTTTTTATGTATACCTGTGTTGTGTTATTTTTATGACTTTAAGGATCTATACTTAGAAATTCTTATGTTCCAAAAATCTTAAATGTTTGTTATCCTGTTTCAAATAGTGATACCTTAATACCTAATTGTTGACCTTCCTCAATTAAAGGATCCATACGTGGTATAATATCTGTACATTACATGCTTTGCGTTCAAACACGTCCTAACTTTTGAAATTGTAAAAAATTGCAGGTTATTATAATATCTGCAATTACGTCTGTTAATGTAGAATTGAAAATGTTTCAGTACGTGACCTGACACACACAAAAAACTCATGTGTGCCACTCATTAGTATTTAAATTTTTGGCCCAGGCTATGAGTGTTCTAAATAACAACTTAATTGTGTTATGTAGCATAATTGAAATAAATCATATTCAAATGAATGAATGAAAGTTACTAATAGAGAAATAGTGGAACTTGTCAATTTGTACATTCTTTTCAAGACTTGCTGATTCAAATTTAAATGCAGACTGGTATTGAATGTTTTAAGGGGATGTATATACATATTAAGATAACGTTTCATTCATCATTGATTGTAAGCTAGCACTTACCTTAACTCACCTGATGTAGTGGCTAATATTCATTGTTTGAGATTACAACGAGTAGCAAATAGCGTAGTATAGAAATATTTGCTGCGTGTACTTTGCACTCTTACTCTAACAAACACAGAACTCAGCAAAAATGTTGTGACTAATTGTAAGTACTAAACGTACAGTCTGTGTACATAGATAAAAACTAGGAAGCATTTTTTGAACTTGGTTCTTGCACCTTTTTGTATAGAAATGAGACAAATAGCATCGTTTATGTCAAAGTCAAGTTCGCGTTTCATCGCACAGTGGTCTTGAACTGCTTTACACATTCCATACACATGCATTAGCAAACAGCTTACATTTAGTAAAAATTTTCTTACAATCGGTTGAATTTTTGAGCACCTATAACATAACATGTATAAATAGCTGAAGAAATTGCTAAAATTGTTGCCAACCAAAAACATAAGTGAATTCAACGATCAATACTTTGGAGTTAAAGATTACATATCATATCTATCCAACACAATATGATGTCATGTCATTTAGAAATGTGTATATACCTATACCTGAATTATAATCCACGGCTTAATTAAATTTCTTCCATATCGTTGGGAAATATTTCATCCAGATCATAATTTATTCATATACCTAATGGAGTTTTGGCAACAATTTCTTTCGCTATTGCCTGTGTGAGTATACAAAAGTATAAATCTATACATAGGATGAAATATCTAATAATATGAAAGCATCTGCACAGCAAGGACCAAAGATTCGGGTGTGGTCGATACTCGTAGTCAATTGGATGGCATGTGTCTTGTGTTGTCGAAACGAATCATGTTTTGCTTGTCTGTGTTTCAGTTCCTTTAATCTAATGATGCTTGCCTTCAGTTGTAAATAACTACAATAAAATGTTAAGAGGATCTCACTCTGTGAATTTAGCTTGGTTTTATACTAATGGTCTTGTTATTAGTCCAAGAATCTTTCCTTTACATACTCCAGCTGAGTTTACCAGTTTGCATTTCGTCAGAAGATTCTCAAGTCTCAACTATGCCAGATCAATTCCTTTTGTTTGTATTGTATTGTATGGAATCCTCTTTTTTTTAAAAAAAACAACGATAACTCTTGAGCTTTCTTAACAATTATTGTGTATAGTTCTACATTTGAATATTTACTATTAAGTTGTAGCAGCACGAGTAAGATCTGTAGTTAATAGGTACCTAAAATTTTGGGGAAATTCAGCTACTAAAACACGTTGCTTGGAGTTATAGGATTATATTAATACACACAGAGTAAATAGTATTTAAAGTAGAGTCATGATAAGATTTTATTAGTATTACATAGCTACCTGAGAATACACCAAGTCAACTAAAGTCACACACAGTCATGAGCATAAGAAAGATTTACCTAACGAAAAATAAAAGACAGACAGGAGGAAAAACTCATTGCCACACCCTTGAGCTTCTCTCATATTCCCCTTTTGAATCTGCTCTCTCTCTCTCTCTGTAACACTCGTTCTTTGAAACGAACGACTTATTTTATATAACAACTTTTAGCTGCAGAGGTTTACTCTGATGTGAATTGAGGTTTTGCAAGCTTTTGCTTCTGTATATTTGCTCACAGAGTCTTTGCTCATAATTTGTAGAACATCATTCAAGAACTGCAGGATGATTTGCACATATCTCCAATGCTATATAATTTATGCACTGTGTTCTTCCTACCAACTGCAACTACGTGAATTATGTAGCAGTTCCCCAAGAACTTGCTCACTCACTAGGACCACCAAACACACATTGTGTAATAATCATTTCTTTGTGCTGGAGACGTTGATCGTAGATACAAATCTGGAGAGATTCCTTCTTTTTTCTCTCTTAGGGTGATTTCCAGTAATAAAATTCTTAAACTATGTTTCAGCTCATGTGCTTTTTATTGAGTACAAATTTTCTGTGTAAACAATCATCTTTTCAACTACAATGTAAATAAAACATCGTATACTCTTCCTAAGTGGTTCTCTGGCTCACTGATTCTGTCTTACAATCTTTCTTTCTTCCCTTCTACCTATATATATTGAATTCATGCATATTAAGCTATCTACAACCACTTCATGATTTTTTAACTAGTTCTAGTACTTGCAGAGTCAACTGGATAGGATTTCCAGCCCAACGCATTGAAAATTGTATCAACAATAAATAAATATCTGTGTAAGTACCTACTTGCGAACATACAGGTCTTCATGATTCCTTCTTTTTACATTAGGTACTAATAACTTGACTCTTGCCGTAAATTTTATTTGAACAGCAGTACAAATCAATATTGATCTATATTATTTTTATATATAATGCAATATTATACCTATAGCTATATACCTACTGGTAGCCTGTTGTCGTTTTGAGTGTAGCGGATGTACATTCAGTCATACAATAATGTAATTATTATTCTAGGTACTGCAAACAAATCTCTGAGAGAGTACACTTATGAACGTTGTTATTACTTCTGTTTGTATAATCATAGTATGAAATTTGTTTTGCAACAATAAAGTGAGCAAAGGCCTGAAAGAATCATAGCTGAGCCAGTTATATACAATAAGGGACTGTGCAATCTACACTAAAACGAAAGCAAGTTGATGGCCAAGGTCTTACATTTCCTTCTGGTTGTCTTGATGGACAATCATGATCGTGTGCTGCACATAAGTACTACTACGTTCATACAAATACTCAGCGGTCTTACAGACAAATGGGAATGTAATGTAGGTAATCTATATACCATTACCTTATACTTATGTATTCAGCATTCACTGTGAACAACAACAGGAGCACTCAGCATTACACATACAACAAGAAGTAGTGAAGTGACTCACATAAAGGTATTAATGTAGTGCAACTGTACTAATGCTGATGATGTTAAGAAAAGACAGTATCTCTAATCACTCTGCACTACTACCTGTAAGAAATTTAAATGACTATCTCAATCTCCACACTACAACATGACATGACTTACCTTACGACGACCATACAATACAAACAGAACACACGACAAGGCAAAGGCAATACACAATAACACTCTCTGTTTTATTCTTTGTAATGTGATAATGTGACTCGAGTTTATGCATGGGACTTTGTTGTTATATATTATACTAAAAGTAATCATAATAATATTGCTACCAACTACCAGGAGATTTCATGAACGTAATATATAACATTATGCACATTCTTTTACACTAGGTATGTGTATACACTTTTCTAATGCACATCGTCTAGTATGTGTCTGTTTTATATATAGTTAAGTTATGTATAGTATGTGAATGAAAGAATGCGAATGCAATAGTAATAGTAATAGTGGCTGTGTATGTATTTCGATTTTGATTCCGAGGTTATTTAGCCCCCATGGACACAATTTCCATTGTTCAGTATTGTTGTGTTGTGGCTGTCGGTCGCTCGCTTCGAGACGATTGCTCCACTCCGGACGAAATCAGCAGCTACCTGTTTGTATGTTGACTTAATTATTTTGTAGACTTAAGAGAGTGACTACAGACTTTCCTTTCAGTTTTGTTCCATTTCCACTTCCACAAACAGAAGTTCATTAATTTGCATATTATAGTTAGTTATATCCTGTATAAAAGTTATATGAGTCAATAGCACACGTTTACTTTTAGGTTAGGTTGGATCATTTGTTTAAGTTTGGTTAGTCTAATCACAGTCACATCACAATTGAAAGGAAAGGACTAGACTTATAGTAAGATAATGCAAAAAAGGATTAAGGGCAGAGTCATACAGGAGGATTGGGATTGGGCAATAAATTTCCATTACCTAATACTGTGTGAAACGGTACCCGTGGGTATTTACTTAGCAGTCTGCTTTGTATAACCACTAACGATTTTCTTGATTTATCTGCAGTCATTGTTGACGAGGAGATTGTTAAAGACTCTAAATTTAACGTGCTCATTTATTCCATGTGAGATTTCTCATTCACTTTTATTCACATAGCTTTATTAGTGACGGTGTTTACATCATTGCAGTGTATAGAGTTTATAGTTTAAAGTATAAGGCAGGGTGGAATCTTAGTTTAGGTAAGCTACACACAGGATATTAATAGTAGGGACTGGTAAATCTAGTGGCATTTATTCTTAATCTTAATACATGCCTACTGTGTCTGTATTGGGTAGGTAGCTTAGGTTTTGTATAGAGAACATCGATTGAACTTGAATTTATCCACGCAGATCGTCGTTTACTATTCTTGTAGGCATACAGATCTAATTTCCTCGTTTTGCACCATTGGACTCAAGTCGTTCTTTTATTTTTCTACAGTTGAGTGCTGGTGTTTACACGGAACATTTTAGCTGGACGAAGGAAAGTGACATTTCATTCGAGATTTGTTTGTAGTGCTCTTTCAGGATTCTTCTGAGAGCTCTCAATATACAAGGTACCTATTCTTATTCCATACACTCATACTCATGAAATTTACAAGTATATTTGGATTCAGGGTTGGTAGCATACATTCGTATGATACAGTTTACATTAGCATTGATAATACCATTGAAGAATTGGGGAAACATTTTTAATGATGACTTGGAGGATTACAAAAGAATGATTACTGATTGTTGATATTGTGTTCCCGAATCTAGTTTCAAATTTTCACCATGAGTTTTCTTCAGTCGTACAATTATTCTTTTGTGCCAAATGCTCCTGGAGCATTTCCACAAGCAATTCCACAACCATTCGGACCAACCTCAACTACCTTTAATACTTACAACAGCCAGCTAAATGCTGCAAACTCTATTCCAATTCCTCAGTCCATAATTCCGAACCCAAATTCCCCCACTGACTACTACGGAAATCCTAATGAGATCAGCAACACTAATTCTAATCCACATAGCCAGACGGAACAACAAAGACAGCAAATTGCTTCTTTACAGCAGCAACAGCAATTGTCACCTTTACAGCAACAGCAACTGGCTCATCATCAACAGCAACAAAATTTAATTCATCAACAACAACAGTTAGCTAAACAGCAACAAAAGCAGCAGGAAGAACAGCAACAGCAACAACAATACTATGAAAATCCACAACCACTTCAAGAAATACAACAACCCCAGCAGCCACAACAGGATTTTGTTCAGCCACCACCAAACAGTGCTCCTGCTCCCAGAAAACGACGCCCTAAGAATTCTTCCCGTACAAGACAAGCTCCAGCTTTCCCAAATCATATTCCTATAGAAAATGAATTCAACGAGGACCATCTTCCAAGAGTTACACCAATTCAAGGTCCGATTTTTGCCAAAGATGGATACGTCCCTGTTGTCCCCTTGTATTCGTACAAAGCTACTAATAACGGAACATTCTATCAAATTCCGGTAAGAAAACTTACAAAACCTTTGTTTCTTCTTAATAACACCTTCATTCTTTTTAAAACCCTGCCGAGATTCTGTGTATCTTTTACTCGTGCAAATTCATACAGTTATAAGTATTTGAGAAAAAGACTATTAAAGCAACAATGTAAGTTATGCTTATTAAGTACAGCAGTATACGACTTTGACCCATTTATTACACAATTAGAACTGGACACTTATAGACATAATACAAGGTCAAATTATAATTACACTTCAATCAATTCAAAACTTAGGTATTTGCTTTAAAGTGTATGGTATGTTTATTGCAACCATTTTTTAAAGTATAGGCAAGGCAGGATCTGTTCTGTATAATATATCTAAATCTTCGAGTGACGAGATTGGATATTACATACAGATAGTAGAGACATTACGACTGGGCCTGGTCCTTATTTAACTGCTCTAATAAAGATCTAGCGAATTTATCGATAAACCATCGTAGTAAAGATTGCCTGCCATATTATTCTGTGTATATATTACACATGAATTAATTTACAGGTGTGGGCTCGTAAAAATTCGCAGATATATCCGTATTAACATTCAATACTCAATGATAATAAATTACCCACTTGCAATTCATGATGGCTCCACCTTACACGCTACTTGCTACACAGGTAGCTCATATAACGATGGCTGTCAAACGATTTTATTTATAAAGTCGTTCCTAAACAGTATTTAAGTATTCTCGGTTACATAACTCATTGCTGACTGAGTTAGAAAGAATTAGATACATGACTTACTGACAAGGAGTGAGAAGTCTGCCTTCCTCCTGTTGGTGTGCGTAACCTTGAATCAATATCATGAAAGGAAGCGGATCTTTAACTAAAGATATTTATTGCAATCTGAAATCATAACAGCAGTGGTATATACCAGACTACGAACAAACATCTTGTTATCATAAGCCCAAAGCAGTCACTTGTACTTTGTACATAAGTAGTACATATGCAAAGCATCTTCACATAAAATTTCATAAAAAATCTGGGAAATTTGCTTTTCACAACATGTTAATTAGAAACTTCCCGGATATCACTTTTAACTGGTAGCGTATAGCTATTTGTATAATTCCATTTTCATTGAGGGGACATGGACATGACAAGACAAAGATGAATCGACCGGATATCTAAACCAAAAAACGGATACTAAAATTTATTATGAGACTACTATAGACATGACTCTATGTCCAGATAATATTACATCACTAATGTTGGTCAAGTTGGTGATTCGGCTAGATACTTCTTAGTACTTACAAAAAAAAACTGTTTTTCCTATACACACATGCAAATTTATTACGATTTTAAAAACTCTTGACATTTATGTGTGTTTAGTTTACTTTCCTTTCTCATTTACTGTGCTAGGAATCACACCAAGAGTTCTACTTTGCATATTAATTGCAATATAAACAGTTTATGCACTAATGTTGTGTGAAATGATGCAAAAATTAATGAAGGGAGAATATGTTTGTTTGTAGGATGACATAGTGTTATAGTTATCACACGTTATCAGTACTGTTAGTTACATGCATGTAAAAATACAGAGAGAGAGAGGGAAATGATTGGATATACCCTCTGGCAATAATTGGCAGATAAAATCGTAGGATTGTCTATGAAGTCAGTCAGGCATAATGCATTACCAGTTGTATTTGTGTGGAATTGCATTTGTAGTTAGAATAGTTATCGATCCCATTCCAGACAAGACTATAAGATTTATGACGAGATAAAACGTAGGTAGTGAAGTTTAATTGCACAAAGCCACTTTACTGTACTTCCGTAGGTCAGGTATTTCTGCGCTCTATCTTCTCTGTGTTGTTCAGTATGGACTTGACTCACTGGGCTATATAGGTAGCATTTATTATGTATGTGGTACATGGACATAGACACATAATGTGGAGGCATAACAGATATTATGTATGCAATTCCAATTCAAATCCAAATGTCGTAGGCCGAAGTTTGTAGCAAGTCTGAAGAGACTCAGGCTGACTTTGAAATACCAATAACTTACAATTCTAGATAGGCTGTGTGTACTAGTAGAAATTAAATATATATCCTCTCACATATTATTGCCATTACATATTGTTATTACTATATAGGTATACAAAATGTAATACACTTACTACTTTGTATGGGTTATTCCAAATACCTATGAGTCATGTCAATGTTGAACATGTATCTGTATTGTAGTAGTAATGTAATTTAATATTTAATGTGTGAATTTCAATAATGCGTTATGTTTTTTTTTCTTGGAAAACCCAAGTGTTTATTTATTTCACTCGAGTGTTCCATGGATAACTGCAAAAAGGAAAACAATAATAGATAAAGATTACAATCATTCATTACAGAGTCATGTAGTACATTCGTGTACTTATACGTACTGGTTTTAAATAGGTACCACGCTGCAGTTGCAAATTAAAGTGTTAATTGCTTTAGAAAAAATTTTATGGGCATGGATGAGGCAAATCTTCTTCATTCGCTTGAAGATGCAATTTATTTTTCTCATTCTAAAAATTCATATGTAGTACAGTATGGTACATATGTGTTTAATTAGCCAGGAAATAAAAAAACAATTAAATTGCTCCAATTTAAATAGAAATTATACAAATGAACTCACGAAATACTATTTACATTTGCACGACTTATGACTAATAGTAGTTAGGCTTGTACAGAGTTAAACTGAGTACTTGGTGACATGGAATTAGCAATTGGATGGGTTGGTCTCATCTCTCTGCTTTAGTGTTACATTACATACAGAACTGTGTGTTAAGAATTAATGTAAGTGTTGTGTTTAGATTGAAAGCAGAACGAGCTTACAATTACATCTACAGGAGCTAGAACATGGTCTTCATTGCCAAAGTAGTCGTATTGTATTTTTCATTGCGAATTTACGATTAAATATATATGTGTTGTTGTTGTATAAGGGTTGATATGAAAATCAAGGCGAATTGCCCTTGCAAAGGGCGTCATAAATAATACAAAGTCGTTGTGTTGGTTGTAAAATATACATAAACATAATATCATATCATATTTACATACATACTTACATAGTACATGCTCATAGCAAACGCAAAACGATAGATATACCCTGTACTCTTTATACTTACTAACATACTGTTAATGCAAATGGTGAATATAGTAAAAGCAATATGTAAGTTGATTATCCAGTAACATAAATACAAAGCTCCACAGTGAGTTAATTAAGATTACTCACTTGCAAGTAGTTATAATATGAGCTTCTATTCTACTGATTGCAATATGCAATTCGTACTGTTACAATTTTATTATTGGCTATTATTGTTTACAAAGTTTAGGTTCGTTACTACAAAACTAATATTATTGCATTGTGAGAAGCCATATGTACGATTTTGAGATAATTTCTATCCTTCTCTCTGCGAAATTATCCTTAATGATTTCTTTACGATTAGTATTACGTACGTACCTAATAATGCATTTGGTTTCGCACATTTTTCTGCTCATGTAAAGTATTTGCATTTGAATCAATTTCTTATGCAAATAAGAAAGGTCTAAGCACATTTATCGTTATTACTACTGCAATCAACTACATGAAAGGTTAGTTTATTACGGACTCTCAAACAGGAATTAAATTTTATGATCGTTACTTCCAAAGACAATACAAATGCACACAATGAACTAGAAAATTTTATAGCCAGTATTAATAGAACTACTGCAGATTTAATAGCGACCAGGCTCAAAAATCGATTACTTTACGATGTCTGCCGATTCGATTTTCTTTGAGATATTTGTAGACATTGAATTTGCATTTTAGACTGTAAGATAAATACAAGCTACCATAAAAAAAATTTTGTTTTTACTTATAAGCAAATAATTTATGCGTATTACACAAATTGATTTATATACGTAATCATTAGCTATTCGAAACGCTATTCTTCAAGTTTAGCATTAAGGCTACTAGTACAACTTTTACTGTAGTCTGATTTTAAGAGAACCTTAACAGACAATTTTTAGCAAACAAATACCAACTGCCAGTGTGCTAAAATCATTTTAAGATGCACAAATATACGTATACCTACCTATGTGTATTCTGTAGATTGTATTGCGATTATGCAAATCTCTCATTGTGTGGGTTAATACTAGCAAAAATAATTACACCGCAAAAATAGAAAGCAAAATTTTTCCAATCTGTTTGAGTCTTTTCAGGATGGATGGGTGGTAGGTACTCAGTAGGTGGATGATGATCACTCTGTGGTTTCATTGCCCTATTCGTAGTTTGATAATTACTGGATTACTCACTGTATGATATCATTTACATTATTAGCCGTTGGTTCACGAAGAAACATTGCCTATCCCATTTCTTCACTCATTGTCTGCGCTTATAGTAAATAAGCATAGTAAATGCTTACTTGTTTGTGTGTATGTTGAATATTTAATGTGTGTCCAGCATAACTCATCAAAGCCCAGTAGGTGTGTTTGTAGCGAGTAAAAACCTCACAGGAGACACTTAATGATGTGCAATAGCTACCTCGACTACCTACATACTAATCAGCACACCTGCATCAACCATACCGAAAAAACATTTGCTTCTCAGAAATTATAGCCCTATGTAAATTCTTTTGACAAATATTTGACTGGTTTCACTATCTCCGCCTTCAAAACAAATTGCATCTTTCACACGATCCCATACTCTCAAGATATTGATTTTACTTACTTAATGCTTTACTTTTGTAATTTAATACACTAATGCCCCTCTGTCATCATGAGTCTCATGAGTAATTCTCAATAGGCACAACCATATTAAAGTTGAGTTTTTCAAAAGAGATTATTATTAGTGAGAAATAATAAGTCAAAATGTTTTAACGGTGCACGTGTAAATAAATGTTAAATAGTAACCTTGCCTATACATCAGCTATTGTATGTGTAAGAAGAATGTAAGGAACAAAGAAACGATAAATTATTAACCACGCAAGTAGCGCCGCGCTCCTTTACACCTCACCTTACAAATTCTCACACATACAAACTACAAACACATTTTATTCGTAAAGGTAAGTAAAATAAAATAACTGCAGACACGATTCACTCAATGAAATAGAAACCTAAGAATAGATAATGGAAAAGTACAGAAATTTTTATATGTACACATGCACTTCAAAATCTACACAGACAGAGAACCCCCATCATCCACTGCAAGTTAAATAGAATAGATAATTCACAACACAGGCTAGTTACATTACGTTACATAAAGCAAATAAATACTACGAAATACTTCTGTGCCCAAAAGGCTTAATTGTACGATTGTAAAACAATGAATGAATGAAAGTCTCCATTTCAATTCAAATGCACTTACTCACACAACAAGTCTATAAATACAAACATAGCTGTACAACACGGCCTATTATAATAACAATAAAATATTTGGACTGTCCATAATATATGTACGATGCTAACTTAACCAAAAACAGTCTGTCTGTGTAGTACACCCCGTTCACTTGATGACTACATAGAAGTGACTCATGGCAAAGTTAGTAAAATCAAAAATGGAAAGGTGAAGATGACGACTCGAAATTACTCTTTCTCATTCTCATCCAACAACGTAATATTTAATATGCTATTTATCTTGTATTGTTGACTCAAGTCTTAATCTCAATTGGATTTGGGTCAGTGTCACTTGTAAATTACAGGCTAGTAACTGCCTATCGCTTTTCTATTCCTTACATACCACATTGAACAGAAATTATGCATAAAAATATTATTTGTCTAAATTAACAAGCTGTCTCATAATGGGCATGCATTTTATAACCTTCCAGAATTCAGGCAATTGCGCATCAAACTTTAATTTATCCATAAAGTAAGGTGACTGTGACAAGTTGACACCAAATTAAGCAGTAAATAATCACACATTATCATTTAGATACTCCTGTAGTACTTACCATATGCAAATTTGAAAAAACTTGCCGTATCTTACACATACAGAGTAGTAATGCGGCATAATCACTTCAATCTGTAAACTCTCTGGAGTGACAATTTGTAAGGGTAAAATAAAATAAAAGTGTATTTGATGACTTGGAGAAGTGAATGAGAATGACGTAGGCATTTTGACGTGAGGTAAATACCACGGATCTATAGTTCGTCGGTCTCGGTGTTGCTAAACGCACATAATGTGAGATGAAAGTGAAAAATCTCAGGCAGTTCAACTTCCTTTCTGTAAATGTATTTACTTATTTATTGGTAGTTGTATGTAAAGACACGGGCATACTGGATGGACAAAAAACAAGGCAGGTTCAAAAGATAGGGAGTTAAATTTGAACGTACCTATGTGTCCTTAACCGTGAAAATGAGTGGGGGAACAAGCCTTGGCTCGGATCAGCCGGCCGTGACCAGAAACAGACTCTCCGTTGTTGTGCCTCCACTAATATTCTGCATGTACAGCCTGCCAACTGACTAATAGTTGGAAATAAAAAGAGTAATGTAGCACCAAGCCCAAAAGATGTTCATTCTGATCCATCTCTCTTCGTATAGGAGTATGTGTGAGTGCATTAACAATGTAGAACTCTCATTTATTTCAGGCAAAGATAGGATGAATGCAAAAGCCTAGTTCTAACAATTATTATTAACGCCTGCTGTGCCTTGTAATAATGTGCCCATAGAGGAATATCATTATTACTCCACAGAAAAGTCAAGATAGCTCTCAAGAAAGCCTACCTAACCCTTTTATTTTAATTCTGATCTTTCTTTCTGTCTTGATTTCTGGGCCCGGACTCGCAACTTTATCTTAGTTTAGTATTTTATCAATTTCTTGTTCATTCATTCATTCTTCAATTGGAAATGCATCTCACAATAAGTGTGTCTTATAATCAGTTTCTGTTTTGATTTTATTCTTTCTTCCAGTTTTTTATTCTGGGCTTTTTCATTGATTGTGTTTGTATCTCTCTGTGTGTAGTTCAAAACGAATTCATAGTGACTCGAGTGTGAAGTGATTAATCTGTGTGTGCTACCAATGGTGCTCCTTTTTTTATGGACAGAAATTCAATAGACCTCTGCTGCGCATCGAAATTCTAAAACAAATAGCACAACCACTGTTTCATTCACTGGAGGTGTATTCAAAACCATTTCCATTCAAATAACAATGTTAAATCTCTTTTTCATCTCCACGGTATGCCAATTTGGTTTTTGCGGATGTTTGCTCTTTAGAGGACATGTATACAGACTGTAGTCAATAGTTCGTTGTAGACGTATACACACGAGACCAAAGCGTCAAGCCTTTATATGTTAAGTATATCTATATATGAGTTTTGTATGTGAAAAGGATTTATGTTGGAGTTACAGTATTTGTAACAGCATTGCTTGTTTTTCGATTACAATGAATAAATAACAACTACAAGAAATTATATGAATACTGCTAACAATGTAACTATGATCTAACTATGGTAGACAAATTGACATGAGTATATCCCTACATTATTAATAGCTACTCTAGTCTAGTTAGCAGTTAGCTGCATCAGATAATGAGATAATTAAAAGTAATGAGCAAAAAATATTAGGTAGGTAATCTTGAGGAATAATTACTGCTTTTTTATGTACATATAAAGCATTCGGTAGGCAGTGACAGTTATTATCATGGCAAGCTTGTTAAAATAATATTAATGTTAACAATGTCTCTAATTTGAGTTTAAATGCAACTACCTATGGATGTTACAAAATTATTACATGAAGTTCTTTTTTGTGTTCAGATTCTGTGGACAGCTCTATCCTACGCACTCGGGTTAGAGATTCGTGGAGAAATTCTAAGAGGACTGCCTTGTATCAAACGTCTCAATCAACTCTTTTGCCCTACAGCAGGAAATACCTATCCACTGTAAGAGTAATTCAATTTTAAATACTTTACGTACACATACCTGTAGCAACTATAAATAGTTTGGAAATACATGTAAGTTTATTAATTGGTCAACATTGTCATTCTGTTTTCCATTATAGTGACAACATTGAAAGATTCATTGATGAGAACAAAGCTTTAATAAAGAGAATGTATGGAGAATTTATTATGAATCCTGAATCATACGTTGGACCTGTGGGAAGCAATAACTTACGAAGAAGTGCGAGAGAGATTTATGAAGATGACATTCCAGATTTCTTTGGACGAGGCAATACAAAAAGACAAGCTGAAACTGTTGGCAAAAATAATACTAGTGGCTCTCACATAAGAACTGCAAGACAAACGGTAAATCCACGGAATGGAGGACCGACTCAACAACCAAAGTCTAATCGGTAAGTCCTTTCATTTCGAACATTACACCTACAAAAATTCTGTTGCATTTAAACTTTCTGGTTTAACAGATTTACATTTACATGTTAATTAGCTTTAACAGATTCGTATTTTCTTTAAAAAGTATTTATGATTTGTATTTGATTTTCTAGGGTGGATTCGTGTGAATCAACGGTGGAAATAGTGACACCATACTGGGCAGCGAATAGTTCTGGTAAAGTGCGGGCTATCGTAAATACTCAACATTTTGAGCAAGCAATTCATCAAGAAGTTTGTGCCAAAGGACACACCAAACGTTGCAGTGGTGACTGCGGTTGTGAGCAGAAGTACAAATGGCACCGGTTGTTGGCATACGACCCAGACAACGATTGTAGAGGAATATTTATGGATTGGTTTCTTTTCCCGTCTTGTTGTGTCTGTCGATGCAATCCTTAAATAGGTCGTAGTCAATTCAAATGAAATCCGTCATGTTTTTCTTTCAAGCAACCGTTATTACTTTACATACACAATGAGATTTTTATTTTGTCCTCTATGTTATATATTGTATAAAGTAGTTAGGTTAATTAATAAATGTAGCATGTACTTAGTAGACTTACTGTTAGTACTAAGTAATATGTAAAGGCAATTTGTACTTATGGACAACACATATCTAACTGTATTATATTATTATTACACATTATATAATGTCAAGTAACTATGAATTTTAATGCATTTATTGCTTTTATTACATTAAACATTTTAGTAACTGTTTTACATTATACAACATACAGTGATTCATTTACGAAAGGATGGCTGTAAAAAATAAAATACAAATCATTAATCAAGATTAGGAAGTTTAGTAATAGAATGTAATTATTTTCAGCCCTGCCTTGAGTATTTCTCAATGTTTTGTAACGTTTATAGTAAAGTAAATAGACTAATAATTTGTATTAAAGCTACAATTGATGGTTTAATGATAGTTTGGATACTCCGGAAGCACATTAAGGAGTATTATTAATTCACTCGTTGGAAAATACTAACCTAGATATACCTACACACATTACACACAAAAGGGGTCGTTTTATACACTACAGATACAAGCAATATAGCAATGTAGAATTGTTTACAATAAGTTAGGTACAATAATTATGTATGTATCTTTCCATGTATCTAACTTTAGCTGGTTTAATATTTTAGTTTGTCTTTGTAACAAGTTCGCTTTATGAAAAACATGTAAGCAAGTCTTTCTTGTTTGTACTTACAATTATTATTCTATCCACAGCCAATACACAACACGCTCTTTCTTATATAATTCTTTGTTAAAATTATTAAATACTTAATACTAACTGTTCTTTCTTACTTCCTTAAAAACTTTTACTTACACACTTTAAGGCTGTATTGTTTGCAATTGCATTTGCAACCGTCTTCATTTACATAAACATAAGTAAGTTTGTAAATTAAAATACAAAATTGAGTATAAAAATAATTTTTATTAATTCCTTTTTTGTCTCACTGTTTATTTTTTCCGAATATAACCTTCACCGTTAATACAATGAAAGTGAAATGCCAATAATATATAGGTCAATCTCAGTTTAAATGCTCGTTTCACATTTTTGAACGTTATGTCATATTATATATAGTTGTCACTTTCTAGCGTAAAGTATGTAAACGCATATGAACGAATGATGAAAGGAAAGTGAAATTATGTTCTTTCATACACAAAAAGAAACTGAAAGTTTTTTTGCAATTAAAACACAATAGAATAATTTAATTAGCATTATTTAGTGTATTCATTAGAATAGCTTCAGTAACACAATAAGAGCTTCAGGTAGAGTTTGTATAACGTTTTTGAAAATAGTGTCCCATAAAATGTTTTAGATTTTATCTGATATTCGTTACAAATTTAATTTTTAGATTAACATAGGATTTCCAGAACTACCACTACTTTATTTGGAAATAATTCCTTTCTCATTAGCCGTTTACTTGTAAAAGAGAGGAAAAATTTGTTTCTACCATGAAAATTATCATCTTTGTTACTTTATTAGCCAATTCATTGCTGATAACATCAGCTCAAACGGCTGGAGACGAGCATAGTCAAAGTCCCATAAGAAATAACGAACTCAGCTATGTTCGTATAATATACAACGACAGTTCAGAAACGTACTTTAGAAATTCTGAATGTCCTGATGGAATTTGGAGAGAAAAAGTAATAGCAAATCCAAATCCAAGCTGTATCTGTGTCAAGGGAGTGTAAGTTTCAAATTGTCTCATGGTTATTTTAAACTTGCGAAAATATTATTAACGATCCAGGTTTACTATAAGTAAGATTATTTTGTATCAAGGTATGCTGTATCTTCAGGCCTTTGTGATGAAAATTTTCACATAATTACTGGAAATGAGCATTGCTATAGCTTGGATAAACTTAAAGTAAAAACATTAATTCGTTTATTCTATTCTATCATTGAATCTTTCATTGTCATGAATTGGAATTATAAAATATAAATTTTTTAGGTAAGGAAGATATTTCCTTTAATTGATAAAATGGGATTTAAAGGAAGGGCAACAACTGTGTTTCGTCAAGATGGGCCATACTTTGCACGATTAGTGTCAGTATCACCTAAGAACTATGTACCTGAAGGTGGCAAATATGTTTTTAGAATGAATGACCCTACCGTATTATCAGCTTTTCAAACAGACGGAGATATGTCATTTGGACTGAAATGTCTTCAAGGACAGAATATTGGCTCCAAGTCAGCTGAAGACTTAGAAAATAACCCTGTCATGCAAATAGCGATGCTTCCACAATGTGCTAATGAATTTTGGGGAGACCAAAGCTGGTGTAGCACGGCTGGAAATTTCGACTACTCCTGGACTATAAAACTGGGCAGCAGTTGGAGCCAAACCAGTAAAATTTACTTTAATGAAAAATATTAGTCACATAACTGACATTCAGATACACTTTATATTAAAAATGTCATTTAAACACCCCTACAGCAAAATCATCTAAATCTGGAATGAAATTTAATAAAAAATGTAACGGAGCCCCATCCTTGGATCCCCCTCCAGCAAATTATGACAACCTCAATATGCTTAAATCAATGCCCAGTTGTGACAAAGTAAGCACTCAATATCCTCGAAGTAAGGATCCACAGCCAAATCCATTTGCCTTCGATGCAACAAACATAACTCTTCCTTCTACTTTAAAAGCTAATTGGCACACTGAATCTGAGCATCAAATCACAGCAAATGAGATAACCAGAAAAGTCGCAAAAGATTTGGTAGCGTTCGCTCTGAGTGGAAAGAAGCTACCCGGAATCAATTCAACCGAATATAAAATGCTACAACAATCTAAAGTTATTTTCCTGAAAGTCTGCCCTCAAGAAGATATTCCAATTGCAGCAATAAATTATCTCATCCGAGCTTTCCGATTAGTTTATTTAGAATCCCAAAAAATCTATTCACATAACCCCATTAGAGATACGGTTTTAGAACAGAGCATCAACGAAGCCTTAACACAATGTGAAGCAACTGCTCAATATATCAAGTTTCACCAGGGAAATTGCAGTAAATTTGTAAGTGAATAGAAAACATCAACTTTTGCCATACTTATAAATCATGAAACATCTCATAATATTTCTTTAGCCAGAAAATATTGAATCAAAAACGGGTGAGAACGGAGCTGCAGTCAACTTGTCACTTTACTACAACAACAGAACTGATCAAAATCTAACACTTCCTCAGAATATTTTGTTTGAAGCCTCGAGACTCTCCTACCCGATTGAATTGGCTTGGAAGCTTGTAGCCCATTCTCATTATTTTTGTGCGAGTAGTTTCAAGACAGGCTATGAGCACAGCGCTTTCCAAGCACGAATGGAAGAAATGTTAACCTCACCACCCATTCTGTATCAATGGTAAAATATTATTATTTATTCAATGATTCAGTATGCAATTTGCATATAAAAAATAATAATGTGTACCTATAGCTATTTATAAAACTCGGTTGTATAGCATGTATTATTTTTACTTAGGAAACATCCGGGAGCTTCTTTACAAGTGTATCAAGTTCTCATGAGCCGCTTTGACTTGGTAGACATAGCTAAAAAAATAGACAGATGCGTGGCATACGCTCAATCTATTTCTCCCTATAAAGAATGGCTACACCGACCTGCTGATTTCATTGCATCTGTTCCGAAATCTAGAAAGTAATAATAATATTATTATCTGCTTAGAAAAAGAGTAATTACTTTCCATGTAATTGCCTACTAATTTAAGGATATACTCTTAATTTCCTTTTTGTTTTACAGAAAGAGATATCATTTTTCCAATAACTTTTGGGACCATAAAGCATATTGTCTGGCAAACAGTGAGGAAATTCGTACCCACGTCACAACTTACCACGAAGGCCTTTGTGGCAAAACCCCTGTTTATTATCAAAATTCAAACGCATAAGATTCTATTTAAAATTTATATTGTTTTTGTCGCTTTTTTATTGTAACCTTGTAATGTAGGTAAGTTCACATGTTAGTCACATATGTTTCTATTAAACTAAATAGTACTATACTGTCTGAACTTATTATATTTGTCGTAAATAATAGATTATGAAATGAATGAGGTATCAATTCTCAAAACATTCCTTTGCACGTAGTTTACTACAGTTGCCTGTATGAGACACTCAGTTCACATACAAATATTGATCAATTCGTCAATACCATAGCAGATATTCATAACATGTTTACCCTATATTCTTATTCCAGTTTCCCATAGAATGTGCCAAGGTCTTTTGCTTTTACGTTTACAAATATTATACATATAATCAATGGATAGTAAAATTCCTATTACTAGATAACCACAGTCGAGAATGCCATTAGTCCATCTAATCCGGCTGAAAATCTTAGATTTTTTTCCTGCTTGATATGATTTGCTTTCCTAACATTTGCACTGCGCTTTTCTATTTATCAACAGAAAACTTATATTTTGAACCCACTAAAATAATTTTAGACATTGTGGTGAAATCATTTATCATTATATGCAGTAAAAGACATAACAATCTGCTTCATTTCATATTAATATAAATGAAACACAAAGCGAGTTCAATGGCATAGACTAATACATTACTATACTGTACCATTCTAATCATGTAATATTTTGCTCAATTATTTCATAAAACAATAATTTGAATTATTTTGAATCATAAAATGCAATAACCATCTCTGCTCAAGGGTTATGTAATTACCACCAATATTTGGTGCTTCGTGTTAGTTGCTGTAAACTCTTCATTGCTACTACAAACAATTTCTTTGTAATGCAATTCAATTTTGTGCTGTTGATACTGTAGAGGCACACAGGCACACTGCATTCAGTAAATTATGTAAACTAAAACTGAATGATATTGATAACTTATACATACACAAAGATTGTGTTGTAGAATCTATGTGTATAAAGGTATAAACCATAAAGAATAGTGCATTCCCTGTTTTTTTAAGACTTCATAGTAATGCAGTCGTTAGATCTAGCGAGAGCATTAATTTTGTCACGAATTCTGGTGATACATGTAAATATAAACTGAAATCGAAACATGACAGTCATTGTAAACGACAATTGGTATATTATTCCAGTCTTTCAGAAGGCAAAGACAAACATGGAACGAACTTTGTGCAGAAATAATTCCTAACGACGAAGATTGTGTTTATGTACAGCGGTATCGTATTCTTTCATTTAACAACATGTCTCTCCCAACCTGTTTTCTGAAAAAGCTGAGTAAAAGCCACGAAGAGACAAGGAAGGGGTATATGTATACTTCACCCGGGTGGAAAGACTAATAATTCTCCACATGCATGGATATGGATATGCATTACAATGACTGTTGACTTTGCTTGCTTTAACATTACGGTGACTCACGATACACCGCTACGTACTTATATATGTATTTCATTTTGGTATACATTATATACTTATTATTAAGGCTTTGTTAAGATTAAGACCAGCAAAATATGAAAACATATGCCTACACAACGCAGATATTATTTTATATCGCCATCTGAGAAAAAGAAAGCTAAAACCTAAAGTAGGAAAAGGTAAATGCTTATGGAAAAACTAACCAAAACCAAACCCACTGAATTTCAATCAATAACGGGCAAGTGCACAGGACAGGTACGAAAGTACGATAGACATACGCTGAAATTGTTTCCCTGTGTATTTACGAATAATGCCTACTGGTAGTATGTGTAAAGTTATACGAAGTCGATTAGGTCTCTCATTTGTTTGGTTGGTTTAGCTGTCGCTTTACCCGCATGATTTCAGGAGTCTCTATGCTATGCAACCCCAGCAGGTGAAAATTCTAATCCAGGTATGACTCTTTGCTTTCATGCATTCCGCCTGCATCGTTTCTATGCTTCAGTTAGTTCTAATTTAGCAACCAGCATGGTTTGTTCCCACTCGTTTGTTTGTGTGTACAATACTTTCCCGTGAATATAGCCAGACAAATATTGCGTAGATAGTAGATAGGTTCCCTCCTCGGTTGTTTACAACGATATAATACACAAAGTAACTTCAACATAGTTTTTATTTTGCATATTATGTAGAGATATTTATATGCAGTAATAATAATAAATCATACAAACAAGCTACTTTTCAGAAATACTGTAATAATTGTGTTCTGATAATAAAGTACACGCTAAGTGTTAGTACAATTATTAAACATTTGCTTACCACAATCAAATAGAAATTTGTACAAAAATGGAAAAATACGAACCTTTGGGTGTTGTTGGAGAGGGTTCTTACGGAGTAGTACTGAAATGTAGGTGCAGAGACAATGGACGTGTAGTTGCTATTAAGAAATTCATCGATTCTGAAGATGACCAGAATGTAAGGAAAATTGCCCTGAGAGAAATTCGTGTGCTAAGGGTAAGCTAAACATTTAATTATTACTATGAATTAGATTTACTACTGAAAATTTAAAAAACCGACAAAATGACAATGTAAGAAAGACATAAGGTTTGTTAGGTGATATGCTTTAATAAAAATTGAAGCATGTACTGATTGTTGTAATATTTATAAGGATTTCTATTTGTAAGCTTTAAGTTACGTGAAAGTACGAAGTTTAACGGACTACTTACATATATTCCTTTACAAAGTGAAGGAACGATTTTTTTAGCGTTTGCATAATTATGGTCCAGATCTCAAAATGTGTGTAGGTAACAATTTATCGTGCAGTATAATGCACTCAATGCAATCACACTTTGTAGAGTAGTAGTGCATAGCCAAATTATATCCGTTATGTGAATAATCTGAACCAAATCTTTTATCATCATCATTTATTTATTTATTATGCACATGCTACCAACCCAATCGGGAGAATCTGTTTCCTTTCGAGCAGAACTGGTACGTGTGACACAGAAACATGAGCTACTGCTCTGGAAAATGGGATTCCACCAATCGAACTTCAAAACAGCTTTGGGCTAAAATGGTCATTAATATATTATACCATCTTATTGTTTCTCTAAATGAAATTATGGGAATTATACAACCAAATTAGTTTCCATTAAGACTTCATTAGCATGAGAATATTTTATAGTGAACGAATTTACGTGAATATAATAATAATTAAGCTGTAGTTGTGCTAGGTAGTAGTAGTTTCACAAGAATTTGGTTACACGGTTATACTTATGTAACAAATTGTGAATATATCATCAATCACAATACGGAATTTATTACGGCAATTTGCAATTGGATTCTCAATGTGTACTCAATACTTATACTCTTAATGATGAACATGGAGATTAGTCGCATTCTCTGAATATTTTGTGTATGCAGTTATAAAATATAAATGTGTACTTAACTTATCTAATTGGGCAAATCATTCGTTTGTGTACATGCACTGTAGTTGTACATCGTTAATCGTATTATTGGGGAAATTATTACAGCTATACAATCCTTAGTGCATACGTTTACAACCTTTTGGGTGCTAGGCGCTATGAACATAAAATTAGCATGGAAATGTGAAAAACGTGTTTTGCTTTTAACTCCGGAACGTGGAGGGTAACGTCCTTCAGCTCATAAAGACGAAATTGTCACCTGCCAAGAAATTTCCTTGTTGTAGAAAGTTGTGTTTTCTTTTGACAAAATACACACTCATCCAAAAAGGATACACCTTCACTCAGATCAATCTGCTCTATAATAAAGCAACTTCTTTTGTGTTCTTCGTAGACATAAGTGCCGGAAGTCAGAGCTAACACAATAGAAATTCCACACTGTTCTCTAAAAGCATCTTGTGGTATTCTGAAATATACCTATGTAGGATATATTTATGACAACATATACGAAAATTGCCTACACACAAGACAGTTCACCATAATATTATCACAATAAAACATACTAACAATTTTCTTATAGTTAAAACATACTTTAAGGTTCTTTGAGTTCCTTACTGGCCAAATCCTAAATATAATGCGTACATAGTAGAATACACTATGTTGACATATTAGTATACATTTTACTGTACTATACGAGGCTATTAAATATGAAAGCAAACGACTGTAATTAAAGCTCGTTATTTTGATAATTGCACCTATGCATGTAAAAGTACAAGTGCGTAGTAGTTATGGATCAATGGAACTATTTTGCAACAATAGATACAATAAAGGGCTTGAAAACATTATTTCTGAATAGTCTTTCATGTAGCAAGAGGCAGTACCTATGGTAGGTACATAAAATTGTAAAAATAATCCCAGGTTTTAGCTATTTAGATATTAGTCATGATGATATGATATCAGGCTCAACGCAGTCATTTTAGACAAGCTGATTCACCAGCCTTTAGGAACAACTCTACATTTAACCCATTAACAATTCCGAGTGCAAAAGGTTTTTCTGGAGACCGACAATGGTTATGCCTTCCTGGTGCACTCATTCAGAGCCAAAGTCATATTTGACTTGCGTGTATTTATAATTTATAACAGCAGTTACCCTTCTATTGTGTTGTGTGTATGTTTTGATTGATACACTTGAATTCAACACAATGTATAATCGTAATGGCATCACAACAACAGAAAAGCGTTAGATAGTGCGTACAGCCGTACCTACTATTTATGTACTGAATATTCAAGTCTGGTAAACATTTCTCCAGCAATTCAGAATCGAGACTGGGTATTCCATTTGTTACTAGATATCAAATAATGCTAATCTACAGTTACAATGCATGCAAAATAACATCCGCATGTGTGGTAAAGAATGGGAACTGTAACATTCTTGTATTGTATGTTTACGGAACGGTCTAAGGAAATACTATGGGAAAGCATATCTTTTTATATCATTTACTATAATCCTTTTGAGATTCAAATGCAAATGATTTCTAAATAAAAGCGTGTATATATTGACACAGAATTTGCAGACTGAAATGTTTTGTACATACTTATCTAAATGTTATGCTTATGGTTTATACAAATATGTTTGGTTTCCTCATTCCTTTAGAAACTCCGCCATGAAAACTTGGTGAACCTGATTGAAGTCTTTCGTCGAAGAAAACACCTTTATTTGGTTTTCGAGTTTATTGACCACACTTTGTTAGACCAGCTGGAACAGAAGTCGCATGGACTGGATGACGAAACATGTCGGAAGTATATTTTTCAAATTCTTCGAGGACTTGGATTCTGTCATGACAATAATGTACGTGTTAAGGTTTCAAAGCCCCTTTGCCAAGTAAATCTTACCTATATACATTAGTTGAAAGTCCACCAAAACGCAAACGCTTTAACTGTGAATTCGCTTCATAATATTTCCATTCCTCAACTCGTCGTTACCTCCAAGAATTTACGAAATAATTGCTTGCATTAAAATTCAGTGGGTCAAACAAAAGCCGTAATTTTATTGCAGCCTACTACAAACTTAAATAAAATCCCACAAAAAGCCCCGTTTATAAAGTCGTAGTAAAAGCAACCACAGCCGTATGCATGTAGTTACTTATTGTGCTAGTAAATTTAATACCAGTGTAAAGTATACTAAAATATAGTAGTAGTATATAAATTAATTGTCATGAAGAATTCAGCACAGAGCAATACCAAGTTTGAGTTTGTGTTAGCACGCAATATTTGCATTAATCTGAAAATATTGATATTTGCCTGGAACAATAACAAGACTGTTATGCAACATGAAGAAATAAAATGTTACAGAGTAGTGCTGCTAGTACGCTGTTTTAGTACATTTAACTGTATAGGAAGTACATACAACAATGCACGGAAAGCCTTTGGTAAACAAGCACTTTCTTCCATATAAGTAAAATATGTGGTGATATGGATTCTATAACCTCAACTAATTTGTTAATATATACGTATTCATCGATTTAGATGTTTCATACTGTGCTTCAATGAAGTATATAAAACTTCCCTGCTTTCTCTAAGAACAGTTTTCTTCATATTTATGTAGCCATATTCTATAATCTTCACTCACCAGTCACCACACATATACGCCCAATATGAATCTATGCAAAGTAATTTCCCCAAGGTTTTCCCAGTAATAAGTCCAGGGCAGGTTAAAGAACTTTACCTGTCAATCTATAGTGTAAGAAAACTTATCTAGATCGTACATATTTGAAAAAATAGTATTGGAATATGGATATCGATATGAAACAATTGGATTTAATTAAATTATTCCTATACTACTAAATTATTCCTATATGTCTTTACATAAATACAGCTACCTCAATACCTGCATGAAGTGACATGTGGAGAAAGTGAAAGGAAGACGTTAATTACCTCTCTGTTGTATCAAATAATCATTTACAGATAATCCATAGAGATGTAAAGCCTGAGAACGTTCTTGTAACAAAAAGCGGCATTGTGAAACTCTGTGATTTCGGCTTTGCAAGGAATTTATGTGCTCCAGGAGACGTCTACACAGATTATGTCGCCACGCGCTGGTATCGTGCTCCGGAACTTCTCGTAGGAGACGTCGCCTATGGAAAGTGAGTTTAACTAATACCTTTAACATTAAGTATAATACCTTTCTTTTCACACTTCTTTTCGTATTCTTGCGTAGCATTGCGTTTCCCTGGTCAAATATACCTTTTCCAGCATTGAAATTGTTTTCATCAATCAAAAGATAGCTGAACACCTATTTGTATATCAGCTGAATCAGCTCCCATTCAAGTCAAAAACTTTCTTGGGCATGAATACCTTTACAGAATGTAATTTAAGAGTACCTCTCGTGCTCCTGACACAGTGACATTTATATGATTAATTCAAAGTCTATTCTGATGGACAATACTGTCCCTATGTGGTCGCTAAAACCCAAGTGGTACAAAAACTCCCAAAAGAGGATACTATTTTTAACTTGAAGATTTCAATGCACATTATTTACTCGTATTGCAATTCTATTAGCAATGCCATTATACTGTCCTTGTACAGTTATTGCTTTTATGTCCGTATCGGATTTCTATACAAAATATACCTTGATTTACCACGCACTGCATTGACAGCGATGGACAGAAATAATCGTCCAAACATTGTACTTATAGCGGTGCAAGTTTGCACTATTCCATGTAAAATTACTAACATTAATGTTTTATTTACTTTTTATAGAGAAGTAGATATATGGGCTGTCGGTTGTCTCTTCGCAGGTATTAATAATTGTTTTCTTGTGTCCTGATGTAGCTGAATCAAAAATACCAAGTTTTAATGGTCTTTATTATCACAGAAATGAGTTGCGGAGAAGCATTATTTCCAGGGGATTCAGATATCGATCAACTTTTCCTGATTGCTCAGTGTCTCGGTAAGTTATCATACCTGTCTAAGCTGCCTTTATGTAAGGTTTCACTCTTCCTCGGAGGTAATTTGAGTGTCTCCTGTTAGAACAGCTTATTATTGATCAGAAACCATCCAATACATACACTTTATACGCAAAACCTGTACATGTTCTACACACACCTGCTTGAATTTACTCAGTTTTCCCTATAAGAAACGTTCACAAATTCATCTTAACAGAATGAATTCTTGAATCCGAGTGATAGCCTGTAAAAGCATAACGGAAAATGACAGTTCTTTTCTCCTGCTGAAATAATAAAACTCGTTATTTTTTTAATATACTACTAAGGCAAGAGTTCCGCCACGGCTCCGAGAGTATAAAACCGAATATTAATATTACGTAATGCTGTTGCATTTGCTTATAACAGCTACACGTACAAACTTCCATAATATTGAAAATGTACATAGGGACACGTAAACGCATGTTGCTAATGCTGGAGTGTGAGACTCTGAGACTAGACAATCATTACCAGTTTTGTATAGCTGCAGTTCTTACTTCTCGCTTGGAATTAGCCAACAAAGACATACAATGTACATGTAGAATTATAGGCGCATTTAGCTAAATAGCTTCATTCATTCGAATGTATTTTTCAAATAACTAATTATTTAGTCTGTGTAGCATGTTTATATTAGAGTAATACGTTTCATCAGAAATCTAACATTGGTGGATGTCCGTAATGGTCCGTAGGGAATAAAATGTGGTAAAGTCCTTTTAGGATGTATTAATAAATAATTGATTCTTATATTAAAACAGCACAATGCATGATATCGTGGTCTCGTCAGAGTCTCGTGGTAGTGGATACCGGCTACGGATAGAGCTAAACAGCTAAAGTACCCAAGTGTATTGGTATTTCTTATTGAAGGATTCAAGCTGCATAACATAAATTGCATGCAGGCGTATACTCTGCCGTAATATGCCGTTATAGTACAACATTACATACACCGTGTGGTATTTGCACCAATGAAATTCGTATCGACATCGACGAAAAAGGAAAACACGAAAGAAAAAGCATGAGGCAATACAAGGGAGAAGCCTGTCTGCTGAAAGCAGTCAATAAACAAAATAGATGAAAGTATTCATATTAGCTGAAGGTATGCATGAAGACGGCAGAAGTTGCAATGCAATCGATACGTGTAGTTTTATTAGTAGTTGGGTGCAGTCCGGGTTGTGGCACCAAATTACAGTAATGCAAGAAATAGCAGCTAATTTTTTAATCTGAAACTTTTGCAGTAACAAAAAGTTAAGTCGGTTAAACTGGCTATAATCGTATAAGTTTGCATTGTGCACACATCTATTTAACATACCTAAGTAGTATGTATGTAGCCTATCGTTTTATTTGGCCGATAGAACAAGTAAAAGAACTAACGAAGGATAAAGAAATTGAATGCGACAATTATGTAAATGATTACACTCAGGAGAGAACAATGTTAATGATTAGTAATTAATACAGTAATTCAGAATTACGAATTCCGAATAAGTACTAGTTATAAGAATTAATTAGTTCAAAAATTGGGTTACGTTTCTACTGTCATTTATTGTACTACTGCAAAGAAGATTTGATTAATGCAGCTCGTATTTTTTTCATCATGCCATGTTCAAGCACACATACACAACACGCAATGAACGTTATTAACACGCCTAACTGTGTTAACTTAGCTAACTACCTACTTACTTACTTAGTATGTACGTAATATGCAGTTATGAAAATGACAATTGAGCACGCAAATTTACACATTCATGTTTTGTTTTTACTTTTTACTGGCAAAATATTCATGATTCATGTCACTTGATGAGTCACTCCTATTATTGAAGCCAATGTACCTAGTAGAAAACTAACATATTATATGAATGTGTTTATTAATTTATTATGAGGTTTTTCATTTGTTTTTACAACGGTACGTATGTAGGAAGACTTGCCAAACGTCATCTGAAAATAATGGCGAGAAATTCAGCTTTCCGAGGATTCAAGTACCCCGAATCTAGACATGGCTCAACAAACTCTACAAGCTCTACCAATTTTTCTAAAATGAGTTCCAAATCTGATCAGTCCAGGTTTAACAGCACGAAGCAGCAAAGTAATTCAACTTCTGGAAAAAGACGAGCCTCCAGTGTGGAGAAATCCGTTTTCTCATCCATGTTTCCGTCATGGTCAAATGAAGCTGTTCAATTTTTAAGTCTGTGCCTTGATCCAGAGCCAGCAGCAAGACCAACTTGTAATGGCCTCTTGCGTCTGCCTTACTTTACTCATGATAATTTCCCTTCCAGGTAATACACAGTTTCTTAACTGATACGTACATAATTAATTAATGATTATCAAAAGAGTGTGCTAAATGGATATTGGAAGATATTGTTATTCACTTTAGATAACAATTTTTAATGCAAAACTAACGTTTCACTAGTTTCGTACAGAAACATATCATAAACATAATTTCTATACCGTTATTCGTATAAACTGTTTCTTCTAACTATTAACTGCGTTGTTTATTAGCTAAAGCTGTAATAATTATTGATATAGTTATACCTTTACCTTTACGTGCACTGTGGCAGGCGTAGGTACTTACCTATACAGACTATACACAAATAGATTCCATCCGCGCAGTCAGGCATAAAAACCCATTAATTATAAAATTGTTTACCCTTGCTGCGTGTTTGGAAACCAATTTTCGATTGCAGATATCTTTGGTCTCATAGTCTTTTTGTCAGTTCAAAGTATTGACTAAAACGGTATAATTTATTTGCTAAACAGGTTTATAGCCGAACTCAATGCCAAATTGCAACAAGAAGGACGTAATCCTATCCCTGCCTATTCCACCCGCAAAAAACGTTCTTTGATGGGTCAGACTGGAGCAAATGTTGCTAGTAGTGTGAGTCCGTCACATCGACCAGTGGTGAATAATTTAGCATCTTCACTTCAGTATCGCAACCCTTTGCACCAAACCAGAAGTAATTTAGCCACGGAAGAAAATCTTAATGGTCTTAGCCATCAGTCGCAATTACAAACTCAAGCTCAAGCTCCCAATCAACAGTATGGCAGTTCAACCACGCGACTTCAACTTCACAGCAGCAATTTACTAAATCACAATCACAATAGCAGCCACAGTTCCACAAATTCAAATGCGGCGACTTCTGTGACAGCTCAACAGAATCAACTAACTCCACAACAAAGCTTTTCCATGTCTCGTCAACAAACGTTTCTCGTTGAAAAATTCAACACCAAAGATAAAACTGCTAATAACACAAACGGTACTCGAAAACATAGCTTTGCTGCAGTGGAAAACATAAGTCCTCCTATGACTACTACAAATAATTTTACTTCTAATGCCATTAATAACGATTCTCGTATCCCGGTTCTTCTGCAAAGGAAGCATTCTGACGATATGATATTACTACCAGTAAACTTGCCATTAAGTGTTCAAAATACTTCAAAGAGCACACCGAATATTTCCGCAGATGAAATGACAATCGTTAGAGAAAAACGTTATTCCATCCAGAGCCAACCAAGTCAGATGCATTCCCAGCTTCCTTTACAAATTCACAAAAAGTTTTCATACTCTTTCCCTACTCCAAGTAATTCCAATAACAATTCTTCTATGCAAGATAGCCATAACCAACAATTGCTGGAAGATATTAAACCCTTGGATATCGGATCCCCTCCTAAATATCTACACAGCCATTTGCCGATTACAACCCTAACTTTCAGTCTTGGTCCTAACGGGACAATGTATCAGCAAAATGGTTCCAATAGTAGTAATGGCAATAGTAACGGCAATAATAACAATGCGCCTTATTCGTTTATGAACCCTTTAGCGAAAACACAAGGGAATATGATAAATAATATTAGTAATGGTGTATTGGGCAATGGAACGAGTGGTGCAAGCAACAATTTCAGCATACCAAAGAAAAATTCCCCTGTAACTACAAAGAAAAGATCCACGTCCATTGGAGTAACAAACTTTCTTCCACAAACAAACCAGAATCCACCGTTTTCCACATTCAACGGAAATCATTACCAAAATCAGAATATGGGAAGTTATCAATTCCAGGGAAATCCAAAATCTTTACCTGTTTCTGTCTTTGGATCTTCGATGCTCCGAAACTCAAATAATTTAGACTCATTTCTGCCAAGAATGGCGGCTAAGGTTACAGGGCAGAGTGGCAGTAATGGAGAAGAGGAAAGTTTGCCTATGCTAAGTTTAGGTAAGTATGTCCGCACACTCCACACTGTCCGAAATTCCCAGTTTACAACCGATCAAAACTTTAAACTTTTTAGACTTCAAAATCAATGATTTAAGTATCACTATAAAATTTTCATCCACAGAAAAGAAATTTCATAGAACAAATCTGTGAACCTCAAATTACATTTCTTCGTATAAAAGCAAATAAAAAACGGTGAAAGTTTACTTTCACTTCCTTTCTCCTTAGTACTTTCAATTTCCTATTGAGAAAACCACCCAGGTGAAAGTGAGTATATTACTTTCACCAGCTTTCTCCTTACAATAATGTTTTATGCAAAAATCTAAAACCAGAAATTGAATAATTAAATTATTACATTTACTGCCATTTTTAATTATAAAGTTGCTCTCTCCGTAGCAAACTGTAAAAAAATTATTTTCTGCACAAACTGCTGCAGTTTTTAACAGTAGTATGAAAATACAATCCTATATATGCGTAAAAATAACTATTGCTTTAAAAAAATGTGCTAAAATATTTTAACTGTTCTTACGTTATTTTGTCCAACATAAGTTTATTAATGCAGATTTTATTCGTGTTATTTAGTTATTTTATATTATTTAGTTACGTGAGCACAGCCGAGTTATGTAAAGGTAAATGAATTTTTTGAATGTAGGGAGTCCGTCAAAACCTAACACAAGCACTATAGGTAAAAGAAAAGATACTGGAAGTTATCAAAAGAAATCCGGAGAAAATAATGGTTCTAAAAATGGCAATGGATCTTCATCTAGTCCACAAGAACGGCAAGATGTAAGTTAAGCCTAACTGTGTTTACTTACTTCTCTAGCTATAACCACGGAATAACAAGGTTGACATCTTTTTGCTAGGATATAATTGTAAAATCCTAGCAAATAAATGCATTCCACGAGCTGTAGCTAATATCTAATCAATGTTTGGTAGAAAACAATTTGTACTTAAACTAATCTACCTACTTAAATTGCAGAGAATGGAAAATACATCTCCAAGAAACGGCAGCAGTTTCCCGTTTATGTAGCAGTGGACGTGCAAACTGTTTACAATCATTTAGTTCAAGTCACCCAGAGTTAAACTTCAGTCTACAACGTTAACACATATGCCATATTATTACAAATTGTAGCTGTAGCATATTATTATAGACTTACATCATAAATGTTGCACATAAACACATTGTTAACTCTTGTTTACTTCAAAGCGTTCAATATAATAAATGACACGCACTCTTAGTATGTGTATAAAAGAAGTATTATTACAGTTTTAATAAAATTACGATTTCCAGCATTATCTGTACACTTGTAATTTTGTGGTTGACTGTATCAGTTTCTCATTTACCTAACGCTTATCCAACAAAAGATTGATGTGAACCTCAAGGATAATTGTCAAGATCACTGTTTATTCCATGTAAGAATACAATAGCTTTAGTAATTGAACTAGTTACAAAAAACTTCGTTTACATTAATTAGAAATGAGTAATGCTAATAAAAGAGAAACTACATATACATTTAAACTGTTCCCAAGAGCTTTATAACATTGGGATAAGGTTAAGTTCTTAGGAAATGCAAACTCCTCAGGGTAGCACATGAGGCGAGATATTTCCTTAGGTGTAAAGTATCTTAAGCGGTCGATTTCACTTGCAGTAGTATCATCAGCAGGCACACTTAGCAAAGAACCGGTGCCTTTAACAAAATGACTATAACCTTTGGTAAAACAACAAGTGTTCGAGGAGGTTTCATTTACAACGTCCATTGCCTTGCCATATTTGACAACAATTTTCTCAGGAACAATATACTCAGAAAGGGAGATACTTTCTTCTACGATATCTGAAACTATCCAAGGAACTTCAGGAATATTTTGCTTTGACCAACGTTTACGTCTTTGGGACCACAAATCACATTGCGATGTTACAATATCTTTTAACAATCTGTGTTTTTCACTGACGTTGGCTGCCTCATTATTACACATTTGTACTAAAGGTATATCATTCATTAACTCTTCCTTACGGTCAAATGACCAATCGAGATTAGATTTCTTTCCTATTAGGTAATATCGAAGTCGAGAATTAGGAATACGGAAACTCTTCGGAGTGAGTAAAAACTCTTGCCAGCGGAAACCACATTCTGATAATGCAGTTACCAATTCTGTTCTTGCATCTGAGTTTTCAAATCCTTGTACATTTTCAACTAAAATGTATTTGAAATTAATTTCTGGTAAAATTTTGCACAGCTGTACTAAAGAAGAGGTTCGTGCATCCTTTGTATCTAATTGCAACCCGGTTCTGTAAAAAAGCAAACATTTCATTAGCATTCACATAAGGTCTCACTCGCACTCCCTCTTTCGAAACTGCCGTGTGAGGCTGCATTCGTACACGTGTATATACAGATTTCTCTGTGGAGAAAGCTGTGTACACTTCGCCATTCGTGTAAACATCTTGCTTGCAAACAATTTCCATGAAAGCGTACATGAAAGCATACATACCTACAGAACGGTTGACACGGAGGACTCATTACGATCATGTCCAGGTTTAATGAATTAAGTTCTGTTACTGTCAAACTTTGTATGTTCCTTGTAATCACATTAGTGTCTGGAAAATTGTGAGAATATATTTCCAGCACAGTAGGGTTGATCTCCACTGCAGCAACAATTTCATATGGAACAGATGTCACTAAAAATAAATCAAATGCATTATTATGGCAGTAGCAACAACAATGCTGATTCAATTTTACATACATAATGAATGGGCAATGATTATACTTTAACTTTAAACCTATAAAAACTATACGGAATACGAAAATTAATATTTATTTTTACTTTTTAAAGCCCAGTGCATACCACCCATCCCACAGTACAGTTCTAGTACCCTCATTTTGAAACTTGTTGAAAGCACTTTATCTAGTTTAAAACTAATACTGATTTAAATTATAATAAGTGTTCCAAAATCCAACTTGCTTCAACAACTGTCCGGTTTATTTACACATCCCGGAGGAAAGTTCGTACCTTATTGTACCGGCATAAATGCGCGTAAATTGAACTTTCACTCTACAACGTGCAGAAGAATAATTTCGTTTTTTCTCAAACTCTTTGTAATAAATTACATTTATTAATGATTTAATATTGCTGAATCATCTGTTATCTGTGTGAAGTGAACTAATCACGTCTATCACATCCGGTGTTTTTCATTGTGCAGAAATAACATTTCCTTTTCAACCCTTTAGATTTTAATGAAATGGCAAGCACTGTTTTGAAACTATTCGATATTCGTCGTAGCTCTGTATTTAGGGCTTGTCATAGAGGGATTGGGATATTTCAGCATCCAACATGTAAGTTTATAATATTATTTGATACGTTGGATTGGACGAAACGAATTGGCAAAAATTTAGTCAAATAACGAAAAGAACTAGCTTTAAATTGGTCACGATTGACGATAACAATAACAACTGACAACAAACTACTAACATCGATTAACACTTTAACACCTCCTCAAACACGAACACACATCAGCCGATTGCTGATCCTAACATTAAATATCTAAATCAGTAATTGCTATACTTAGCATTTATAACACTATTGCACTCCTCATGGTACAATAATTATGATCAAAATCATCATGCTTCAATTACTAATTTTTCAGCAAATAATGTGAATGGAAGGACCTGGAGTATACATCAGGAGGAGAACGGCACAATAAATGGAAACTGCCTTGTTGGTCTACCCCACATCAAATCGAAACATCCAATTTGGGGAAGTCTATATAACAAAGCCAACAATAATTTGTTATATGGAAATGGAACACAATTTTCCCGATTTTGTTCTTCCAAGGCTGCCACAGCTGAGAAAGAGGAAAATGAAAAGAGTCTTCCCGATACAGATTATCATAGTATAATAAAAAATGAGGAAAAGGAAACTGGTAATATACTGCTTCATTTAAATGTAAAGCTAATTTTGAATACAATAAATAGACGAATTCTATTTTTACACATGTACGTATTTTCAGGAGCTGCTGAAAAACTTGAATTCCAAGCTGAAACCAGAATGCTGTTGGATATTGTCGCTAAATCTTTATATTCTGAATCTGAGGTGATTTAATGTTGCCATTTAATTAAGACTGCATGAACAGCTTTAACTGTACGAACGAAGTATGCACCAACAAAATCGTTAAGCTGTTGCAGTGGTTTCAATATTTGTTAATATCCTTAGATTTGGAGCAACTTGTATACAAGCTGACTTTTATATAATGTGTTAATTATTACCCACAGGTTTTCATAAGAGAATTTATATCCAATGCCAGTGACGCACTCGAGAAGTTTCGCTACCTTAGTTTGTCAGGACAAAATCTTACCAAAATTGATCGTTCTTTAGAAATACATCTTGGAACAGATAAAACCGCCCGTACTTTCATAATTCAGGTATGGACAACTTTTACAAGAATTAATTTAATTTAACACTTTCAATAATGATATTATGGCTGCCGAGACAGAGACTGCAGACCCATTAATTAATAAACCCGGAATTGGGTGGGTGAATTATCAACATTATCTTTTTCCAAGACTATTATTTTTGTCATTTAGTTTGTCAATTATTATATTTAGTATCCTAACCTAACCTAACAAATACGAATTTTGCATGCGCATTTCCAGGATACCGGCATAGGAATGACGAGAGAAGAAATGATTGAAAACCTTGGAACAATAGCAAAGTCAGGGTCAAAGGTGGGTTTGAGCAACTCGTTAATCTCGTTCGCATTAATTGATATGCTATAAGTATGCAATACTAATTTTTTTAAATTGAAATCGTTGGTTTCTTTTATGAATTTTGCATTTCCAATTTTAGGCATTTATTGAAAAACTGAAAGAAAACAAGGGTCTCGAAGGTGTTGATCCTAATTCTATTATTGGGCAATTTGGTGTCGGATTTTACGCTGCATTTATGGTTGCAAACAAAGTCGATGTGTACTCACGTTCAAGCAACCCAGATTCCAAAGGCTACAAGTGGAGCTCAGACGGGTATGTAAAATAAAGAAAATAGTTGGAATTTTTATTTTTAAATGTTCTTATTTAGCAATGTTCTACCAACTATATTATATCTTTTAAAAATGCTTAGGAGTGGCTCGTATGAAATTCAAGAAGCAGAAGGTGTTAAGGAGGGCACAAAAATTGTTGTTCATCTTAAAACTGAATGCCGACAGTTTAGTGATGACGAAACCGTAAATGGCAAGTAATTATTCTTTAATTGTTGGGACCATCCGTTTGGCTTTTTTGCATTTGTTCTTGTTCGATATGTGATGGTATATTCGTTGTTTAGGTATTATTAAAAAGTACAGCAATTTTGTGGGTAGTCCTATTTTTCTGAATGGGCAGCAAATAAATACTGTTCAGGTAATTAAATTATACAGTTTAAGTTAAATCAGTTTTAATGAATTGTAAAAAAAGTGTATTTATGATTTGATGTAGGCATTGTGGCTGATGGAGTCTAAAGAAGTAACTTCTGCTATGCATGACGATTTTTACCGTTTCATTGGAGGAGCGTATGATCAGCCAAGATTTATTTTACATTTCAGCACTGATGTCCCCTTAAGTCTTCGATGTGTACTCTATTTCCCTGAAGGGAAACCTGGTTAGTTTAAGAAATAAAAATTGTTAAATGACTGTAATCAGTGGTGAAGCGGAAACTTACCAATTCATTTTTTTAGGACTTTTTGAAATGAGCCAAAAAATGGATGTTGGAGTAGGTTTATATTGCAGAAAAGTAATGATAAAAAGTAAAGCAGATAACATTATTCCTCAATGGCTCAGATTTATGAGAGGTAAGAAATATTTCAGTCTTATTAATATAAGTGGTAAGTTAGTAAGTTGATATCTCTGTGAAACTTTTTCATGAAAACAGGTGTGGTGGATTCTGAAGACATTCCTTTGAATTTAAGTAGAGAACTTTTACAAGATGGAGCATTGATAAGGTTGGACTGAATTCTATACATGAAAAGTGGCATTATGTCGCGCATAATATATTAGTAAACAGAATCACTGATTTTTGCACACTAACTAAATACTTAAGTAATTGAAAAACGAAGGTAATGTAAACTTAAAATACTTAATATTGCAGGAAATTAAAAACTGTGGTGACCAACCGTGTGTTACGTTTCTTACAAGAGAGATCCCAGAAACAACCTGAAGAATATGCCAAATTTTACCGGGATTATGGAATTTACTTGAAAGAAGGTGTCATTTTGGAGCCCGAACAAATGCATAAAGTAAGTTGTTTTAAGGAAACGCATTATTCTTTTTCGATGTATTATTTCTGATTTAGGAGGTTAGTATTTATGATTTATGTAATAATTTAAAAATAATGATGATCGTGAATATTGAATTGACCAAAGAGTTCACTAATTAATTGATAACAGGAGGATATAGCTAAACTTCTACGTTTCGAATCGTCGTTACGACCTGACGGAGAATTGGTCAGTCTTCCCGAGTATATTAACCGAATGCAAGCTGCGCAAAAAGATGTTTTTTATTTGGCTGCTCCAAGGTATAATGTTATTTTTGTGTATATTGTTGATATATCAAAGATGTTTTCTATGCAATTTTTAAGCTTATTTTATTTTACTGTTAAAAATGTGTATATGTATTAATTTAGCCGAGAGTTAGCAGAAAGATCTCCTTATCTTGAAGCACTTCGAGAAAAAAATGTCGAAGTTTTGTACTGTTTTGAACATTACGATGAAATGGTGCTGCTTCAACTCAGGCAGTTTGACCGAAAAAATCTTACATCGGTAGAAAAGGAAATGAGACAGATGAAAGAGAACCTGGATCTTGATGCTTTACGTATGTTTTCATATCAGCAGTAGATTTACCTATAAACACTATTTGTAATTAAATAGATTTTTAAAAGTTTTATGTTAATTTAAGTAAATGTTAATTGGAATTGTCTTAATATGCCTATAGCTCTAGGAGGTTTGACTAAAGGCGACGCGGAAAGTCTTGCATCATGGGTGAAAAATACATTAAGCGGAAGAGCTCATACAGTAAAGTTCACACAAAAATTAGAAACACATCCCTGTGTTGTTACTGTTGAAGAAATGGGAGCAGCCCGTCATTTTATACGAACTCAGATGGCTCAGGTGCCTAGAGAAACTCGATTCACAGTTTTACAACCCCGATTTGAGCTAAATATTAAGTAAGTCATTTAGTAATACAAATTGATAAGTAAATATGATCACTCAACTTTTATTGAATCTTATCCAAAGTAAAAAGACCTTATCCACACTTTTTTATATCACAGACATCCAATCATAAAAAAATTGAGCACTTTGAAGGATTCCAACCCTGATTTAGCAAAACTTTTGGCCGAACAGGTATTGACGGAACATAATAATACTATATTAATATCTATTTTTCCAGCATGCAGCAACCATGACTGATGATACTTATCACTTATATTAAACCATAAAACATGATACTTATTTATACTTATATTAAACCTGCAAGTTTGCAGTACAGTTACAACAGTGTTTTTTGTCGAAAATAATGTTTATTGTTTAATATTAATTTTAACCTTCTATATATTTTGTACCGTTCTATAGCTGTTTGCGAACTCAATGGTGGTAGCCGGATTGGAAGATGATCCCAGGACGCTGGTGTCAAACATGAACGAACTGCTGGCGAAAGTTTTAGAGAAGCATTGACATCAAAGCGTCAAAAATAATGCTTCAATCATGTGCTTTTGTGTATAAAGAGCGAGTATTTTGGAAGATTATTTTAAGGTGTGAGAAAAAATCATGATTTAGCACATGTTCGTTATGCTTCGTAATGTCACTTTATATATCCCATGCATCCGCATGGTCATTTTTTTTACTTTAACCTATTTGTACAAATATTTGTCATAGTCTCATAGTCAAATAATAAATTGATGACGAAAACTAATTGTCGTCAATTCTTCTTATAGTATCATTGTCATCCTCATTGGTCTCAAAATGACTTTTAATCAAGGTTACTTTATTTTCAATAATTGCATCCTATGGCAGATGGCCATGCGTCGCCTCTTTCATAAAATCATTGTCATTGAATCCTTGGGTACTGTCTCATTTTCTCCAAAGGCGGGCACTCTTTATTTTATACAGCTCCGGCCGCAGCACTCAACTCACGCAGCAGCAGAGAGGCGGCACACTCTCTTCACTTACTTCAGTTCAGTCAGAGTTTTAGACAAGTTTGTTCGTGTTTTAGATCTGTCCGGCTCGGATTTATTTGTGTCTTTGTTATTGTGACCTTGCATTGTGACATTCTGACATTGTGAGTGTGTGACTACACGGCTGTGACTGAAAACTGTGTCAACAACAGGACAGAAATCAAGACAAAAGAAAGCAAAGGTAAGAAAATCGTAATAGTAATGGATATTTAATTGTGTAATAAATTCAATTAATTTTTATGCCGTGAGACAAATAATGGTTCTAGGTAATTTCCCCTGAAACCCCTCACCTGAAACAAATCACCTAAAACCAAATTAGGAGAATTATGCATTTTCAATGCAAGAGTATCATTTCACCTAAAAGCATTTAACATGGTAATATGAAAAAAAGATAAGGTGGTTTTGCATTCAATAACTAATCAAAGGCATGCATACAGATCGGCAGTAAAGACATTTTAAAGTCAGTACACTTTCTGAGGCTGAAAGCGCACCATCTCAACATGAGCGTTCATTTTGTGAAAAGTCAAAGAGGTGGAAATAAATTCGTGTTTGAAGGATATGTGTACAATAGAGTTAATTCCTCTAACGACGGTGTGGGTTACTGGCGTTGCGAAATTAAAGATTCGAAAAAAAATGTGTCCTGGCAAAGGGATTTACGGAGAGAGGTGCGGACTGGAAATAAGAGGCGAACACAATCACCCACCAGACCCTGCAAGGTACTAAAAATATTAAAACACAAAATTGGTTATGCAATGGTATTATTATTGCATGTTCAGTAGGTACACTATTAAGAAACGATTACCCAGGAAATGAGAAAATGAGAATTATAAATCAATTCTTAAAAATCTCAAGTTGACTGTCTCATTAAAGAGACCAACGAGCTGCAGCACTACACAAAATTTATAATAATTTATAATATACATATTTTTTTAAATATTGTATGCATAAGAAAGTATGCTGACATAAATGACAAACTAAAAGTTGTATTAAGTACATATAACACTGTTACTATACAGCGTTTCTGTAGAAGTGTAGCTCACTTGTTACAAAAGAAAAAGAACAAAAGGAAACTTGAAGACAGCGAGAATGAACAAGAAGCCAATTAAATAGAACATTTTGATTAAAATATGCTTTGTTAATTTACTGACATGAACTTACTTGATTTGATTTGACAAAAATAACTGAATAAAACAATTGTACTATCACATCACTGATAACTCATTTTCAAATTAGGAGAAATGTCACATAGCACCTAAAATTGCATTTTTACATTTTGATGAATTGTCACATCCCTCTCTGGGGAATTGTTTCAGGGGAAATTACCGAATACCGACAAATAAATATCAAATTTTGGTGAAGTTGTAGTGTAAGTCTTAGTTGATAGTTGATGATAGTCATAAAAAGTACAAAAAGAAACGTGGAAAATTAATCATCAATAAGTAATAAGTGTTTTGTTATTATTATAGTATACATGTATCTTTTTTAGGTGCAGAGCAGAGTGTCAACTGTCAAGTGTAGTGTGAGTGTAGGGAGCGAAGCAGAAAAGTAAAAGTTTGAAGTTTAACAACTAAGAAAAGAAGAGACAAGTTACAAATGCAAGGAGGACGAACTACGGTCCCTACCGTGTACGTGACAGGCAACGAGTTACGAGACGGGCGTGCGGTACATCCGGTAAAATTGTAAAATTGAAGGAAGCCTTACAATTTTCAGCTTTTTCAAAAGTTCAATCATAAACAAGAATGTTGAATTGAAGGTATGTTATCATATTATCAACGTCAATTGTGTCAAATAAGTAATATTTATGTATCTAGTTGCAACTGCAAAAGTTGTTCAATGCATTCGGCATTCATGCGATGTAAGCTTATTCAGCTTCGAGATTTATTGCAACGAGTTACAATAAAACAGGTTTATTATGCTATCAATTCAAATGGCAGCATAATCAGACTATTTTGGCTTTAGGTTTGTAACATTTTTTATTATTCATTTATGAAATTATAATTATAATTAACAAAATTTAAAAATTGCAAAAAAAGGAAAACAGAATAGTTCTGGTCGCAGGTTAACATTTGTGACAGCATAATCGATGTAAACCTGCGAATTCACTGTCATAATAATCCTGTTTTAATGCAGCTCTGTCTGTGCTCATTCATTGTAATGTCTCAAGCTATTATTTGGCGACGAAAATTAACAATGTGTTGACTGAGCTGAGAAAAGTATTTATTTGTGTTTGTAATTTATTAATTCCTCTATATTATAATTTCAGCAGTTGTGTTTTAGTAGTGAACGATTGAAGTTACTGAAGAATTTCTGTGCCAAACCTGATAATCGAAGATAGCTTTCAGTTGAATCGAAGTGGAAATCTCGAAATAACATCAAATTCCATAACATCGTTGACTTTTAGTTTAGCAATAAAATGTCAGTGGAAAATAATCTTCCCTACAAGGCTGAGTATGCCAAAAGCGGGCGTGCTTCTTGCAAAGGTAATAATTGATATTTAACATTATAAATATAATTGTAACGTGTGTATTTTTACCAATCATTTTCAGTTGTCCTTGTCATAATAATATTGTTTATTTAATTATTGGTGTAAAGTTATACTGTTACTGTTATAAAGTTACTTATAGGTATTACATACATTTTTGCTATTCATTGGTTTGTGATTGTAAATAGTAAATTATTTAAAGTTAAATTATTATTTTTTGTTTAGGTTGCAAAACCCCCATTGATAAAGGAACATTAAGGTTAGCCATAATGACCAAATCAAGATTTCACGACGGTAAAGATGCGAATTGGCACCATGTGGATTGCTTTTTTGCGAAGGGGAAACCACAATCAGTCGGTATGTTAGTATGCTTTACAATTGAGTTCTTATTGCTTACTTATGTTATTATTTTTTATATTGTTTATAATATTTCTAGGTGACATCGGTCATTTTGAGTCACTTAGATATGAAGATCAGGAAATGATGAAGAAAAAAATTGGAGCAGTTTCAAATGGAGCAAAAGCTGGCGGAAGCGCTATGAAGAAGGAAACAAAGGAAGATTACAAAGTGGAGTATGCGAAATCTGCTCAATCAACGTGTGTCGCTTGCGAGGAGTCCATTAAGAAAAGCGTTGTTCGAATTGGCAAAAAGGATTATCATTCAGATAGAGCTATGATGCATGGCCCGTTCTTCAGGTGGCATCATCTTGATTGCTTTGTAAAAATACGTAGTGAAGTTGAAATTGGATTTTACGACGCAGGAAAGAACTTACCTGGTTATAAAGATCTGGATGAAGATGACATGAAGCTAGTAGTGTCGAAATTGCCAGCCATAGCAGCAGGAAAGCGTAAGCTTGAAGACGATAAACCATCTGGTTCAGGAGAAGGCAAGAGATCAAAGCTAAGCAAGGTAGATAATTCTGCTGATCTACTTGAAGAAAAAATTAAGGCACAAAATAAGAAAATGTACAAGTACCGAGATATTTTGGAAAAAAACTTGAAGAAGAAAGATTTCGCTAGGCTCTTGACAAAAAATAAACAAGAAATTCCTACTGGGGATCAATTAATGCTGGATCGATTAAGCGATGTAATTACCTTTGGAGCGTTACTTCCTTGTGAGATATGTAAAACAGGACAGTTTGTTTACAGAAGTGGAGTGGGGTATCAATGCATGGGCGATCTTACCGAGTTTACTAAATGTTCCCAGGTAGTAGACGAGCCTAAGCGTGTTGCGTTCAAATTGTCACAAGACTACAAAGACATACCAGGGTTGGAAAACTATCAATGCAAAGTCGAAAAACGCATCATTCCTAAACATGCTGCTCCCGTTGAGGCATTGAAGACGGCTTCAAAAACGGCTGCACTCAAGGTGAATTCTAAGCCATTAGACAAGTTTAAGATTGGAATTGATGATGCGTTTTCAAAATCAGAGCTATCAAAAATGAATGAGAAGATTGACTCCTTCGGTGGCAAAGTAACGTCTAGGATTTCAGAAAAAGTCGCATTTTTTATTTCAACAGCGGAGAAGGTGAATAAATTATCATCGAAAATAAAGAAGGCTAAAGAATTGAAAATCCCTGTTGTCTCTAAAGATTTTGTGGATTCTATAAAAGAGGTGAAGTACAACTTAGCTGAATCTCTTAAGAGCCATTTAATTTCCGACTGGGTGGATGACATTCGCGGACGTTTGCTAACTCTTAATGAAGGATATGAAAAAATTCCCGAGAAAAAGCGCAATAATGGGTTGGAATTAGAAATGGAGAAGAGTAAAAAGTTGATTATGAAGAATGGTGCAATTGTTGAACCGGATTCCAATCTTCAAGATATTGGCCATGTTTTAAAAATGCGTGGCAAAGTTGCTTATTACAACGCTGTTCTGAATTTGGTTGACATCGAACAAGACAAGAACTCGTTTTACAAATTACAGGTTATCGAAAGTGACACCAAACCTTATCAGTATTGGGTTTATCGAGCCTGGGGAAGAATTGGTACTAAAATAGGGGGCCAGAAAATAAGTGAGGATTTAACCCAATCTCAAGCCATTGAGGAATTCCAACAGGTTTATGAGGAACAGACTGGAAATGAATGGGGTGCCAAGTTTGTGAAGAAACCCAAGAAGTATACAGCTTTGGAGATTGACTACTCGGATAAAGAAACTGTGAATAAAATTGTACCTAGTAAATCTAAATCTTCACTTCCTCTTTCGATTCAGGAACTTATTTGTCTTATCTTTGATGTGGATAAAATGAAACAAACCATGATTGAGTTTGAAATTGATATGGAGAAGATGCCTTTGGGAAAAATGAGTCGACAACAGATTCTTAATGCGTATAGTGCCCTGAATAAAGCGATGGAACGACTCGGGGCAAAAGCTTCCAAAACTGATCGTATGCTGTTAGATGCCTCGACTAGATTTTTCTCGTTGATTCCTCACAATTTTGGACTTGGAAGTATACCTGTGTTGGATACTGATGCTGCTATTAAAGTCAAAATCGACATGCTGGATAATTTGCTTGAAATCGAGTTGGCTTACGAATTATTAAAGGAAGATAGTGGTGATGACGGCTCAGTTGACAAGTTTTACAAGAAGCTTCAGACTGACATAGATATTCTTGAAGGCAATTCAGAAGAATACAAAGTCATCCAGAAATATTTGGAAAATACCCATGCATCAACCCATGACTCATACAAACTTCAAATTGATCAAGTATATAAGATCAGTCGAAAAGATGAGAAGAAACGTTATCAACCGTTCAAGGACCTTCACAACCGGAAGTTACTTTGGCATGGTTCTCGAACTACAAATTACGTGGGTATTCTTTCTCAAGGATTGAGAATTGCTCCACCAGAAGCTCCTGTTACAGGTTACATGTTCGGAAAAGGTATTTACTTTGCTGACATGGTTTCTAAATCAGCCAATTACTGTTTTACGTCCCCTGGAAATTCAACTGGATTAATGATGCTTTGTGAAGTGGCTCTTGGAGACATGTAAGTACATTTCGTAGTTTATCTTTCGTGAATCTAGTTTACAACAATTACCTAGTGAGTTTAAAACTTAATAATCTAGATTAATTGGTTACTTAATCAATACTGAAAATGTTTTAATGTGTGACAGGCACGAGAGAACCAAAGCTAAAGAAACTTTGACGAAGGCACCGGAAAAAACTAACAGTGTTAAAGGTGCGTTGATTTAATAAATATTAATATTCCTTTTACTCGTGGAAAGTGTGCCAATTGCCATAATAGCATATCAATAAATAATAAATTAAAAATTAATTTCAAAAAATATTTAATCATTTTCAAAAAAGGATGTGGCTCAACTCATCCCGATCCTGCTGAGATCTACACTTTCCCTGATGGTGTAGAAGGTAAAAAATCATTTCATAAGACAATAAAATTGTATGTATTCTTACTTCAAGGGTTCACTTCAATATCAGTGGATAATGGTTCATTTTTTTGTTTAGTGCCCTACGGGAAGCCTGTTAATACAAAGAAGAGCACTTCATTGATGTACAATGAATATATTGTCTATGACGTGGCCCAGGTCAACATTCGTTATTTGTTGAAAGTGGATTTCAAGTACAAAGGCAAACGTTGATGGAAGCAACAATTGCAAAAATCTAAACTTCCCAGGTAGCTTCAGTTTGACAAAAATGCGGATTTTAATTTCTTCGTTCACTTCTGTTTTAATTGTACACAAGTTTCAGTTCACATATATTTTATTTTGCTTCATTTCTGTCTTTGACACTTTTATGCCATTCATATTCACAACTTTGATGTATTTCTAATGATCCTGATTTCTTCGTGATAGAAATGTGAGCGAAATTGAGACCTGGTTAGGTTAGTTAGTGTTTAATTTTAATATAACTTTGCTTTATGCTAGAGAGGAATAATAAGACTAGTAGATAGTTCAATTTTAATTAATTGTTCACTTTAAATGTATTGTCGAAAACAAAATAGTTTCAATTTAACTAGGTATTGCAAATGAACTCTGATACTGTACCTAATAGTAATACCGTTTCCACACAGTGTCACGGAAGATTATAGACAACCTTATCTTTCTGTTTCTGTTTTACCACAACATTATATAAGTAGTATACAAAGTAATTAGAAAATATTCAAATGTTTACAATTGGTGTAATTCGCTTTAAATAAAATTTCTTTCATCTGCAAAAGTGTCACATTAAATTTATGGGTAAATAAATATTACCTTCTTTATTTCATCAGCATTCATTGGTTGATACAGATAGAATAGAACATATTTTTATAAAAACATTATTTTGAGGATAAGATAAGATAAGATAAGATAAGATAAGATAAGTATGTTTGATGTAAGTAGGTTAAGTACGTGGGCCGTTTGTTCTACCGACGTTAGAGTTCTCTTCTCTAGCCTAGATATTACAACTCGTGGCCTTTTAATCGAAAATAAATAATAATAATAATAAAATTATTAGTTGATTCATTCTTCAGCTAGTCATTCGTTTTAGGAACAAATGGTACTATAACAATACAATTTTTTGCATCTTTATTAATGTTGAACCAACGACCTGATTTGTGTTCTTTACCTACTCCAGCGACTAAAAAACTACTTTTCTTCCCACTATTCACACCAGAAGAAAATTCCACACTATTGACCCAACCTAAACAAGGTACTTCAAAAACTTGTGTCAATGATTTCAATCTATCCCCACATTTCCAAAATCGAATGAAACCGTCCGAAGAACCGGAAGCTATCAAATCGGTGTTTGTCCAAGCCGCCACAGCCGATATCCATCTAGGCAACTCATCAGGTTCTGGACCGTCACTTGTATTACTGGCACTGGCTGGTTCACACCCATGGGCTTTTTCCATCGTGAACTGTGCTTTCTTTCGGTTGACATTCCATGTGCACAATGAGCCGTCGTCTCCTCCAGACACAAAATTTTCTTCATTGATTAACTTCACACAATCAATGCTACCATTACAATGGCCATTATAAACAAGTTGTGATTCTTCAACAATCTTCCAAACTCTGATTGAATTGTCACGACCGCCTCCAGAGATAGCTCGTTCTCTGCTTAAAGCGTCAATGCACGTCACCTGTACGAAAAATGAAATTGTGTTCATTTATAATTTGAGTAGTATTTCACTAGTATAATTCTACAATTTCATTTAAAAATTATTTACCTGATTTTGGTGTCCAAATAAAGTTTCAACGTAACCCATCTCATCCAAGGACCAAATTCTGATTGAACGGTCATCTGAACTAGAGTACAATGTATGAGTCTTCTTTCTAAACACTAGTCCACGTATAGCCCCTCTGTGACCTATTGTTACAATACATATCATATGTAATGCAATAATTATAAAAAATAAATAAAATTATACGCAGCACACGTATTTGGAAAATATTTTATAAGTAGCTCCCCCCGCTGCACACACCTGTAAACATGTGGATGCGTTTTAAAGTGGAAGGATTCCAAATTGCAATCTGCTTTTCAGCATCCCCTGTTGCGAGGAACTTGCCATCACTTGAAATAGCCATAGACAAGATAGCGGATGAATGGCATGAATTTTCATTTGGATTTTTGACAACTACTTCTTTCTTTTTCTTCCTTTTTGACGTAACTTCCTTTCTCCGTACCATGTCTACTTTTTGTTTTGTTTCTACTGACCATTTAAACAAATTTCCGTCAGTACTTCCGGAAAATATCCACTTTTCATCTTCGGATATACAAATACAAGTTACGGGTCTCTTTAAATATTTTGGGCACTTTAAAATGGCTACGTTATTTGAATCCGGCTGTATAGTGTCGGCAATCTCTTTCCGGAGTCGTCCTTCTGTTTCTAACACGTCATCTTTTAATCTGGAAGCTATTAAATCTGTGTCAACGTCTTCCTGTTCTCCCCTTTCCTTTTCCTCTCGCTCAATTTCTTCTAGGTACAATTTTGCAAGTCGCAGTTTTTTCTGTTGAGCGGATTCTTCGACATCATCCTCTGACTCATGGTGGTAATCATCATCTTCTTCTAGACTATCATCAATCTTGCGTTTTCGATTTAGCTTTTTAAGGTTAAGCTCGTCATCTTGATCTTCCTCACTTTCGCTGCTTTCCAGTTCTTCATCTTTGCGGAATTTGGGACGTTTGTCTACAAGACTTTTCAAACGGAATGCTCTAGCCTCTTCACTGTCACGCTTCTTGTTCCCTGAAAACTTATCGTTTTTTGAGAACTTTGCTCCTAATTTCTTTTGGCCAGGTTTGCCTTCAATTTGAGTCTTATTCTTTCCCGAACTCACTAACGGTTGGGTCAATCCTCCACCTTTCTTAAACTTTTTTCTTATAAAAAATGACATATTCAATGTAAGTCCGAAAAATTATGCGTTGTGCTGTTTTACTTCGTTTGCTATAAAAAATAATAAAAATAACTAATGTCTGCGTTCAGAATGTTCTGTAGATTTCAAAATAGAATTTATATTAATTTTGAACAACAAATAGGCACAATTTGTCCGTAATTTTAATGTTAATTAATAAACACCTCACTAAAACTCGACAGAATATTTATAACATCTACTCATAAACACAAAACAGAAGAGCAGAAATATTCCACATGGTTATTTTAAATTTGCCACTTCAGCGAATGGTAATTACCATTTCATCCCTAGAGTTCTCTTCAAGGACTTTGTTGACTTCCAGTTGCCAGTCGGCCAGTCCTGCCAGTGCCACTGCAAGCAAACCTATATCTCAATTTTCTCAATGCCCCAAGAAGATGTTCAGACCGGGGCTGAGACGAGACACTAGGACTGAAATCAGTTGAGATAAAGATGAGACCATGATACCTATTTTTGGCGATTTTCTTTGGATTGATTTTAGTTAGGGTTAGGGCTACACTACACGCTAAATTCGTCTCAATCTGCCTCATGTTTGCGAATTTGCGATGTAGCGATGTAGCCGGATGCTGGATGTATTTTTCAGAATGTATACATCGCAAGATTAAGACTGACTTATTAAATTAAATTGATAAAGAGCTTAATTCGATACCCCGATACCAAGTCACGTCACAGCACTGTAAAGACTGTAATGTAATTTATGTCGAGTGCGTACGGGGTAAATTAAAATCAAACCAAGGATCAAACGAAAATAACATCTACTAATCATGAAATAGTTAAAACGACAAGAAACGATGTGTGTAACATATATAACGATGTATTTATTATAATATATTCATCGCATTATAGCTTTTATATAAGTATTCAATTAATTCAGTATTTCAGTACACAGCAATGACAACAATGACAAGTGGAGTTAGTGGAGTGGAACTTAAATCTTTCATGCTTGAAGGATTTCCAAAATTACACACCATGGTATGTAAGCTTAAGGCAAGGTTCTTATATTATAACATGGAATTGCATATAGTAATTATTTAACGGATTCATTTGTTTTGCATAACGAATCAGATTATTTCTGACTTCAGCTCAGTCCGATGCTACATCACCTCTTAAAGCTTGAACAAGAGGTTCCAACGTTTCTTCCAAAGTTAGCAAATAACCCGTATTTGCTGACGAGGATGAAATCAATGTAATTACAATGGGCAGTTTGTTAAGCTGAATCACCTAAAGCATTCCAAAAATAAAGTTTTCAGTTAATTAATTAGGAATTTCTAAGACTAACATTTTTTCAAACATTAAAAGCGGCGGAACGACAGTTTCGGTATGAAAGATGTAAAACTGAGCAAGATCAAATCTGCTTGCTCAGCATTCAGCATGAAATCAGCTCAAAATATCCTTCCTTCAAAAAACATGAAAAGGTATCCAATTCAATTTAAGATATTTGGTTTACAAAATGCTTCCATACCTGAAAGTTTTGATACATCGAAATTATTCTGGTATTTCTTCCCATGCCCAATTTACTGGCTTGGTCTGTAGCTGTACCAAAAGTCGATAAGAAATTCATTCGTAATGCAAGTTCAGGTGCGCTGTCAGAAGTGGCTATTTAAATAAAAAACAAATGTCATTGAAAACCTCATTTTAACATTTATGGGTATTGTACAAATAATAATTAATCAGTAAATAATATTGTTTCGATAATAGTCTTTTAGGATAAAAATATTTTGTATCAACTGTATCGACCTTTCAAAATAGTGACACCGTCCCGGTCAGTAATTAGGATTGCGTGTAGTCCATCAAAACTGTTTAATGATAAAAAATTACAACAATTTTCGATATTATTATACAGATTACAAATGAATGTAATGAATTACAATGAATCCTGAATTATTTGATGATGAAATACATACCTTGACAATATTTGCATTAATCCTTTCCTCAGTTCCTGCAATATAAAGTTTTGCCTTGATCAATGTATTAGCTTTTTATAAGAGGTAAAAGTTTACTGGATTATATTATTATCATGACTAGGTGAAGGTGAAGGTGCTTTCCCGCATGCTTTCACCGTCAACTTTTCATTTAAAACAAGTTTGGCGAAAACTTGTTTTTTAGTTCATTTGAAACGGCGAAAGTGTTTCCACAACTTTCTGAATTATTGGTAAAAGGACTAAAGTGTAGTTAAATTTAATTCCCCCCCCCCAAACTT
>JABASD010000857.1:0-55306 GCA_019776165.1 Pogonognathellus flavescens | reverse complement strand
TATGCAAAATGCAAATTAATTTCATTGCTAAAACACTGTAGTGATCAAACTTCGAATTGTTTAATTCCACTTGCAGGGAAATGGATCAGAACCAGAATGTTATTTTGAAATCTCTTCCCCCTGGGAAGGAAATAGTAAGTCTTTTTCTGCAATGCTGTAGATGCACTGATATGGCAAATTTCCTAACATGCAGGCAAAGTTTCGTTTGTCAAGATTCTCACACTGTGTGCATGGAATGTTTGTCGCAATTAAGCGATGGTGGTTGTCCATTTGTATCTCCTGATGGGGACATTTGCAACAAGACAATTATCCGGTTCCCAGGCGGTGAGGTGGATATTTTCGATTATTTACGTCAAGTATCTCAATTTTATTGCCCTTACTGGGATGCTGGATGCAAGCAAAGGGTTGTTGGACGCTCATTGGAATTTCATTTAGAAAAGGAGTGTGCATTTCGGTAAGTGTTAAAATAAATTAAATGAATACTTTTTTAAGGCGATCTGTTTTCGAAACAGGATACTTTAAAATATTTGAACTTAAATATAATTACGGTGTGTCTTTTCTTTTACTTAGTCCGCTTTCATCCTGTATCTTTACCGACTGCCCGGAGAAACGAATTGTGATGTCCGATTTTGTTAACCATATTGAATATGATCATTCCGTGGGCGTGGAATTGACAAATTGTTTCAGAAAACAAATCTCGTTTTCACAAAAGGAGATACTTGATTCAGGAGGTAATGTAAATGCTTTAATTCATATATTTCTCATTACAGAATACTAATAAGGTTATTCCGGTGATCAAAAATTAATTTTTAACATGAATTGATTATGCTAGATAATAGATTGGCGTTGACTCTTCTGGAATGCTTTGATAGTCAATTCGTAGTTGTGATGCAAGAAACAAATGACAAATATTTTCTATGGGTTGTTCAATGTACTTCCAAAAATGCGAAGAGAAAACGCAATTACAGATGTCAAGTCGAGCTTCATGACCGTTTTAAATTCTGCACCAAACGGATTCGGGATCTAGTTGGGGTCTGGGAAACCATCGATCTAAAACGCTTTTGGGATTTTCCCATACATTCCATTTACAGACCCATAGAGGAAATCATCCATCTTGGAGAATGCTTTGAAATCAGCAAGCAAACACTTTCAACGAATGCTTGCTATTATTTAGCAATGAGAAAAGACGGGAGCCAGTTTTGGAGTATTGAATTAACTCTTTCGGTAATAGTTTATTTTATAAATATTACAATATACAATCTAGTTTACATAATATATAGTTGTTTATTTACAAATTATTCTGTTTTTCATTTAAAAGGAGATAGCAGCAGAAAATGGGAATGAACTTCCAACTACCCACTTCTAAAATCTACGAATAATTATATCAAGTAAACTAATAAGATATGAACATGTAGATCTTTTTCAATTCAATTCAATAAGGTTTTATTCAATGAGGACACCAATCATTTCATGAATTTACTACAGGAGCTTTTAAGACTATTGAGATAGAATTAACTACTACAAGTGTAAAAGTGAATCTTAAATGAAATATATTTATATCTTAAAATTATTGTGTGCCGAACGTAGAATATAGTACCTTTCGCAGTGTAATTTAATAATAAATCAATTGAACAATAATCATTCACGTTATTAAAACAATATTATTTGTAGCATTCTACGTGACTCTTTAACTGCGTACTGTGCATACCAGTTCCTGAGATATCATAATGACCTTATTTATCCCCGAAAAGGTTCTGGAAGTCCAAAAGAGGCAATAAGTACTTCGTAGAGTCTGACTCTCACTTCCAGTTTATTATTCATGGATGTTCCAACATTCGGGGCTCTATAAATTATTTTATAACCGATGCTATAAAAAATAATAAATTACAGATCCGATGGACGTGACTGAAATAGTATGAATTCCCTTAGAAACTATCATAAATCATACTCAGGCAAAAAATCACTAAGTAGTTTATCCATGATTTCAAAAATGTCAGCATTTCATCAAGTAATCATCTTTGAGATACTGTCTTCTTCTATATGTCAAAATGTGCGATCTCACGATGAATATTTATGTAATATTGATATTTTTCATTGTACACTGTTATGCAAGTCTTCCTGGAGGTGAGCATAAATTATAAATTACACCCAACCCAATTGATTTCCTACATTCAATCCCAATTTTAGAACTGCTGCATGCATATTTTTCAACGAATGAATTTTGGCAGCGTACATTGACGACGACGACATCCAAATTCAAAGAAAGAGGCAGCTTGCTGGGTCCTTCAAATCACATCAACATGAACCAGGCGTCCCTGAATTCCAACCTGGAGAACATGTGGAGTACGGGTTGGATCCCTTCTATACCCCAAGACCTCTTGACATTCGAACTCCAATAGAAGTCTCATCCAGCACAGAAGTCTCACCAACGACAGAAACCACCGATGAAACTACCGACGAAACTACCGAAGAAGAAATAAAAACTACAACGACCATCCCACCTTATTACCGTTTGAAACCTGAGACTCCTTCATTGACCTTCGATGCCGAGGAAGTTGGAGAATTGATGTTAATTACGGATGCAGCTTTCTACAAAGAATGTGGCAAAACAAAAACTTGTTTCGGATTTCCCGATGGATGTATTGAGACGCATAAATGTTGGATTGCAATGACTCTTTGGGAAACCAAAGGTTATTCTGGGAGAGCACTGCCTGATCATGATACTGTCAGCATTGCATTGGCAGCTACTAATCCATCCCCAAGGGCTTATGTTGCTATCGGATTTTCTAAAGACCAATTAATGGTGTGACAAACTGTTACCTTTAACTTCTCTGTCTTAAACAAATTGTGAATTTTAATTGCATAAAACATTTTAGGGAGATGATTACGTTATTGCTTGCATGCATAGTCCAATCGGACCTTATGTAGCAGCTCGTCAATCTTACAATGATCGTAATTACCAAAACATACAGAGGGTACAATATTATGATTCTTAACACCGAATTTATATAAACATACTTCTACATATGGAAAATACCATGAAAGTATATTAGTAGGTAATTGGCAGTTGGGTAACAGATTCAAAATGTGTATTTCTTTTTTATTTGCAGTTTCCATTACCATGTAATGCAACAATGCGTCCTATAGTTGGGTATGCCCAAGCGAATGGTGTCATAACTTGCTTGATTAATTTACAAATGAGTGAATTTTCCAAAAACTGTGACAAAAACATCTTTGAACATGCAAATTATGTCATGCTAGCCTTTGGTAAATATAATGATCGAGCTGGGGTACATTTTGGTAAGTATAATATTTTTAATGTTTCATGTAAAATCAAATGCATCACGAGAATAAGGAATTATCGCTTTTATTATTTCTTCCTTATATTCTATGTAAAATAATAATATTGATTTCTTCTATGTGAATCAAAGGTGAACTTGAAGGGCACTATGCAGCAGTAGTTAGTGCCGATGCCAGATCATTGACACAACTTTATAAGAAACCTCAAATTATTCATGTGAACTATTTACCTTTCAACCTGCATGTTTATACGAGCATTCTAGCTCATTCGTTTTTGATACCAGCTGGAAATATTATGGCAAAATATGGACAAGAAGCTTTTAGCTGGAACATTGGTAAATTTCCCTGTTGGATTTTGGTAAGATTTAATGTAATTTTTTTAGCTATTTGAAAATTCTGTCTCGTGTCTCATAAAAATTAGAATGCTTATAATTTATCCGAGGTATAGTAAAGTCTAATAATTTCCACTCATTAGGATTTAATGTGCTAAAATGTCCCATAAATCTAATATTATTTATAAAGTAAGAATTCCTCTGAAGTTCTGGAAATAACTATGTGGAAGAATATTTAACAAGAAATGTTTCGATACAGAATTGTAAGTATTTTTATGCTTAATACACAGGCTCATGGAATTATGACGATTTTAGGAGTCTTATTGTCAGTTATCGGCATAGCCTCAGCTGCAAAAGATATGGACCAAAAAAGTTTAACTAGAAGTGGAAAAGGGCACATGTTTTTTGGATTTTTAGCTTGTGGATTTTATTTCATCTCTTTTATTACTGGGATATATTTATGGATTCAGCGAAGAAATATAAATTACTATATTGGAAAGTTAAACATAGTTCGTTGGTTACATTGGATTGTTGGAAATTTCAGCGTCTTAATAGGAAGTTGGTATACCACACAAGTATATAATCACATAAAGATCTTCGATTCGCACACGTATAATTTTGTTCTATTGAAATTCGTATTTGATTTAGTTTTCTTGCTACTTTGTGCACCTGAAATGAAAAGAGCTTTTATACCCTGCATTTTTACGCTGCTTGCTGGACTTTTGCTTTTTGTCCATGTTGGAACTGTGATTTTCATGTCGGTAATGTATTTACTTACTACAATTTTGCCTAGTTGTTGCCTTTACACACATTTAGACATAAGTATTCTATTAGTATGAGCATCCAATTTAATTCATTAACAAATAATATTTTGCTACAATTTCTAGTTCCATACATATTGGCTTGCATTTCTTCTTGATTCCACTATAAAGCTGAGAATTGCTTGCATTGGTCCCATAGTTCCTTTTGAACCAGCCGATGAAAATGCGGAGAAGAATTTTCCTAACTACGTATAATTACAATTAAATTGACTTTAAGAGATTATGAATAGATTTGTTATTGTGAGATGGTATTTTGTGAATAATGTTTCTGATAATTGTTTAGGAAGCTTGGTCAGGACGGAAGACTGCGATCTACTTTTATGTAATTGCTACAGCGGTGATTGCTACAGGCATGATTTGTCTCATTGCAGGTCCAATGAAGCTTTGCTTTAATTAAAATCAAATAAATATTTGTCTCGAATTATTTAGGCAATTCTGCATATTAAGTATAAGTAGGTAGCTACAGTATTGTTGAAGCCACAATGTTGAAGCCACAATTTTTTACTGTCAGATACATCGTAATTACAATTAAGCTGGTGAAAAGTGTTTCAGAATAATCAGCAATAAATCCTATTGTTCATTTTTAATTGAACACACGTGTTTCAATAACGCACTTGTTTTTGAGAAAGCATTTGCATGTACAACATTCAAGCATTTAATCTTTTGATGCAGTTTACAGATTTGCAGATTCTGTATTCATTGTTTGAGAATTTTTTTTCACTATTGTAAAGTTGAAATCCTTTTTATTGAAAATTTCCATTAATGATTTGATTAGGTATTCATAGACCATGAGTAACGTTTTTATTTAACATTACTCAATACTATATATATATACTTGTAAAAATCTATGTACTTCTACAGACACTGAAATAAGTTTAAGCTAAAGAGTAATGAATTGGATTTAATTATAGCAATGATATAATAATTGGTATGTAATGAACTATTGAATGCTTTGTTTAATTTTTCTTTACACATGTAATTTTTTACTTGTTTCTCATGAATTTTAAAGTATGAAACACTTTATGACAATAAAATTATGTCATTCTCAATTGCACTCACCCGTTCCATTACAATGACGTAATTCATCATAAGCTTTATATAGACATTTAATGCATCCAACTTAAGTTGATTTGCAGTATGCACTTAATTCTTATCTCTTACAATTAGTGTAAGTTACTCGTTTTGTTACTTACTTGATGAGAACAAATTTTTAGGAAAATGGGTTGCACAAAAATTGTTTATCTTTGATTGAATTTCCCTTGTGAGAACCATGCAGGTGTTACCTCATTCATGAATTTTTAATTTGTACCACGATAAAACTGATGAAATTAACTATTAAAGTGTCTAGAGACATCATAATGTATTTTAGTAGTGCAACAGTTTTACCTATGAATTATTATGATTGCACACACAAAAGTAAATAGAATACAGAGACAAGGTGAAGTTAGTGAAGCATATAATAAATACAATAACTGTTCACATTTGTCATTTGTATCAAAGTTTTGTAAACCCCATTGTGAACCTAAACCCGTCAATGTTATCTAAAAGTCATTTTTATACTTAGGTAAAATGCTTTCATGAGTTGGTGGTTGAAGAGCAATAAAAATATTCGTAATGACTATTAGGTAGCTGAATATTTTTTGGTTTTTTCTTTCATAGCCTTCAATTTTGGCTATTGACAGGATTAGGATTACAAGCGGATATTGTTCTACATAAATCCGTTGATACTTCAATAAATCTTTCCATCATAAAAGATTTTTAATTTTTTCAATCATTTAATTTTTGTCTTGCTTTTTAAATACTTTGGTATTTATACGGATGATATTTATCAAGGATGTAGAATGACGATGGGATGACAGATATGGATTGAAAATGAGTGTTTTTGGTGCAGTATGTGTAAGGAAAACGAAGCAAGTGTGTCATTACTGTGCGAAACTATTTACAGACGGTTTTTCCTGCAAATAATTTGCATTTTCTCCGTATTATTTTGGAAAAGCATAATAAAAACATCAACTTTCCTTGACTATTTAAACCAAATTATACGCTTCATAAGAAAACGAGCAACTAGGCTTACGTTATTTGCTTATGTCACATATTTAGTCTCTGGGGGAAATCACATTATAAAATATATAGACAAATTATATTAGACTCATTTAATGGTTGATTACTGTATATGCGGTTAATGACGATACAATAACCAATTGTATATCCTAGTCATAAAAATCATGTCTACAATAATGAAATGAAAACATTTACAATAGGATTAAAGGGTCATAGTCATAATAGTCATCGGATCATTGTAAATATAGTTTTTATTTGAAACAAATGTAAAGTTTAATTACTGGTTTTGCTATTCGTATTTATTCAACCAAGAATATTTTATGTCCACCTAATTGTGAGAATTAAATTAATATTGTCCTACAAAACCTTTTAGTTTACTTTACTAAAAGGCAGCAGTAACATTGTTAAACAAAGCATTGTGTTAATTGCGTTTGCCCATGGTTTTATTTTACAAGCTATAATTTTGAATCACTCTTGAAGGATTTGTACTAAAATGTAAGTTTTGTAATATAGTTAACGATTATGATTACAAAACATAGGTAGTTAATAAATAAATATTAGTTAAGGATATCATAAAATGTTCCATTTATTCAAATGATGCCAATGAAGGTATATAAAGTCAAAGTATTGTGTTTACTAATCATGGGCTATCTGTATATCATTATTTTCGGTAAACTTTATTATTTCCACGAAATCTCTGAAAAAAGTTTACTCAAACCACAACTGTAACATGTAATTCGTGTTAATTCAAATGTTTTTTTTAGCCTCGCAATCTTGTACAGATCATGGATTATAATAACTGGTCGCATAAAAATATTATTTGCTTCAATAAACGGCTTTTTATTGAAGTAAACATGATGTAATATTTCCCTGTCATCGCACGTCAAACAAAAAGAATAAACAGCAGAATTATTTAACATTTACATATTGCATAGGTCATTTTTGTCTCGTTGATAAAAGCAATATTTTCTATGTCATTTACAAAATAGAATTGTTAAATCAACTTCATTTTTGGCCTTTACACATTTATGTAATATAAAATATTTACACGAAACTGAATACTACTTTGTTGGATACAATGCAAACTTTAGATTTTTTTGCATGCATGCATTGTACATTTTTGTAAGCACCATGAAATAAAATACATTAATATACATGCGATTGATTGAAAAAATATTTACAAGTCAAGTGCATTACGCTACATATCCAACAAACACAAAACGAATGAAAGGAATTATTTGTCTAATGATTAATTTTTCAACTTATCAAGAGAGAACAATTATCATCATTTAAAAATTTTACAAACTAAATACAAGTATGCATTTACAAAAATTATTTAGTGATTTGAACTTACTTGACCACCTAAATCCTATCCATTATACCAAAAAACAATTTTTCATTTCATTGATTTGTATTACTCTTGGCACTAATATGCTTGTCAAACCTTCAAATGCTAAACATACCTATGGATTTAATTGTATACCCATATTCCCTTATTTTCAATGGGGGGATATGATAATGTGGTTACGAAATGCAAAGAGATCTTAATAAGCACTGTACTAGAAACACAAGGTGTAGTGTAGGTAGCAAATGCATTCATTACGTTCTGTACTCACACTATTACTTATACATGTGGATATAATAAAATATATAAACATATAATACCTATGTACTTAGCTGATTTATTTTGCATCTATATCTGTGCAACTAGTATACATGCATTATTCAAGTTGAGCCGAGTTATAAGGAGAAAAATGAGTGTGAAACTTGGAGTTAGTGAGTGAGTGAAGTAGTGAAGGCAATGTATATTAGTTGAGCGTAATACAAGGCAAAACAATTCCCAATACTCCTCGAGGGAAGGGAATCAGCTCAGTGACTATAATTTAACCACTGTGCTTTGCTCGCTCTCACAGTCTCATGTATGGTGGCAAAGCGAAAGGATCTAAACTTTGTATGGCTGCAACTTTACATATCTTCATTTATACGTTAGAAGGTAACAGATACAAAGCAGTAGGAAATATTATTCAGATTTTTTAGTTATTTTCTTCATTTTGCCATCATATACATACAATAGTAAAAATTAGATGGTACAACACGTGTCTGTGTGTTTTATTTAACGCTCGCTCTGTGTCTAATCACATACAGTTTACAATCAAAGACTATACGAAAAACTGTGTTGAAAACGGCCTTGTGTTAATAGTGAATGGATTTACAAGCACGAAATACCAAATTATATTTTATTGTTCGTTTACTTTGACTGCTTTTCGTCAGACTTGTAATTTAATACTACAAAGAATGTAAATTGAAACCAATAAGTAAATCCTTCTGTGCTACGCTACCATCATATACGACTACGGTGTACACGAATTTTCTATATCTACCCGTGTGTGTAACTTCCCCGTTTTATTTGTATCAGCTGTGAACTGAATGTAAGGATCTCTCTGTGTGTACAAACAGATACACGAATTTAGGTACCTACCCGTACTGTAAAGGAGAAATTTCCTGGGATTTAATTGAGACCACGTGAGGAAACGCAGAGTAAATTAATACATTGAAGTAAGTTACACTATCATTCTTTAATGGGCAATTAATTTGATACATTTGTAACTGCGTCATGTCTCTATCATTAACAATAATGTAGTAAACGAATAATTTCTTTTTGATACAAATACGTAATGAAAGCATATACTTGTACTGAGTAATTGTAATCTGGTAGTATCTGTAAAGGCTTACTTAGTAACTTATATACTTTACATACAGATAGTAGTAATAACCTGAGATAAAGGAAACAATATGCAGCTTGCATATAATGTACATTAGATTTATGAATATAATTAATTGATATTACTAATATGGTTAGCAAGTATTATGTAATATATGTAGTGCATGCAGTGGTGCATTGCATACTAATTACTAATATGATTATTAGTTCATTTGAAATAGATATTGGAAAATTTGACTTAAAAATTTACATAATATGAACCAATATGAACCCGTAGCGTTTGTCATGTGTGGCAACATCAAATTCAATTCAATTTAACCAAGATAACCCAAATTCTCATTAATTATACAAACATGTACAATAGGTAGTTTTCTAGAGGAAGCTATCAATTAATTTTTAACTGTAATAACCAAAACACTACTACATGTTATTGTGAATTACTTCGTTACTTGGTATGAGGACAAAATTAACTTAAGTGTAGTATGGCATGATTTCCATGTACCATGTATATGAGATTTAATAGTATATGGTTTAAATTTCTGTACGAGGAAGTTGTAATACTTAATGCATAGTATAATATGTGCATTTAAATAATTATATTGACTGATATGCATAGGACCTACTTTCCCATCACGTTTCTGGTAGTAAAATATGCTACTAGAATATTATGGAAATGATTTATGAAAAAGAAACGAGTAGATTTATCATTTTCCCACCGGTTCAGGACGTTTCAACTCATTTATCTTTCATAAATTTCCATTTTGCGTCTTTAGAGCATATAGCACAGATATGTCTGCAAATAAGTGGACGAACATATCACACTAGCATTAATACTCTCTTTCATTCTCCGTTATCTTAAAACCTTGAGAAAACCTCTCAGTCTACATTAAGAAGTCATTATTTGAATACCATTTGCACAAAATCACACAAACGGCAATCAGACATAAGACACACACAGTCGCAATGTCGCAATTACCACAAGTGCTACCAGATAGGTACTAGGATGTAGAAAGAAGTGTAGAACCCAAAAGTTAACTTCAAATTCTATGCAAATATCATACAAATTTAGTACATACATTAAGCACCATAATTATCCCATTTAACTGTGCGTTTACTCCATGATGCTTAAAATACAACCGCGTACTTTCCGTACAAAAATACACCTGGTAGTATAATATTCGTAGAAAGGAAATGACATTGACAACTCAAACTTCTCAAACTCGAATTACCTTATTATTTGTATGTATTACTCCATGTAAATAGTATTAGTGTCTGCGTTTATAATTCAAATGAATATTATGCACCTTACTTTAGGGTATTGCTTAAGGCTATTATATGGTATTTCCATTCCTGAATGGTTCCAAGCAAAGAATGTGACGGTAATGTAATAAGTATGTGTATTTTGCAACACTACAAATATTAACGACTGCCTTAACTATGTACAAGACGCCTGTCAGCTTTGTCTCATGAAGAATGTATGACACAAGTACGGCAAATAGATTTAAGTCTGTCAATGTCAACAAATAAAGAGTATCACACTGTCTCTTTTACAGCGCTCTGACCAATCGTCAAATAATCATGAGAATACCAGTGCTAGATACACAGAAAATAAAATGTTAGACATTTACATACGATGATGTGTGTCGCATACCAATCAGCTTATAAAATATTGTACATAATTTTAAGTACTTTCGCTCTGGGTGGTTCGGCTATTCTGTTGCTAAATGGTTTTCAATTTCATTTAAGTAATAGTCCTACCATGCATTGTATTGTTGTCTCACAGTATACAATTCATTTCCATTAATAGAAACGATGATGTATTCACCTGATGTTGCCAGTAGAAAAAAAATGTCATTATGTCAAATAAAGAGCGTCGACTCTTTGTCATGTTCCTTTGTACATGGACATTGTAATGAACACTCCAAACTCATCAGCAATGCACGCGAATTATTTATAGAGTTTGATGGTTTGATTGATGAATGGGTTTCAGTGTGCGGAAGGAATAAATTTAGACTTTCTACTACGATTTGTAATTAGTCAAATTTTTAACCACTAAATTTTTTTAATATGGAAGCTTAATTTCGTACGATGTATATATTGTAGGTGTTTCGTAAGCCTGCATGCCTGCTTCGTAACTTACACTGCTTACAAAAGAAAACCTTAGCACAGAAAACAATTTTGATATGAAAATTGCATTTTTGAGCAAATTCATCAAATATTAATTTTCTTTCTTTGATAGTCACCTTGAAATGCATAAGAATATGCAATAGAACACAATAATTCACCTAGTATTAGAAAAATACTGTTGTGAATGATGTGTAAACATTATACTAAAAAATTTTGACAGAATTTTTCATTATTAAGTAATTTGCATCTGAAAAATGTGATTTAAGAATGAATCAACGGCCCACGTCTTTCATACAACAAGCAGGTAGTTTTTACAATGAAATGTTGTGACCTTGCATTTTTATGTGAAGCTGCATTGCAGTTTGTTGTAGTACAAGCTTTACCAGACCACGGCATCCATTCCACATCATTTTTAATGCCTTCGTTGATGTAAAACCTTTATTCATTTTATAATACACATGCAGTCTGGTTTGCATTTGTCTGCCTGTATAGTCTGTACTAATGTGTATATAATGGTACAGGTAGTTTGTAATAATATTTTTTTGCTGCATTACAATGTTATGTTTCTTGATCATATATTTTCTTACATATCGTATGGTATATGCTGCTATATTATGATCGTGACATTATAATTACGCTGTTGCCTTGCATTAGTTAGGTAACTACGTTATACCTGTAGAAGGTAGTATGAGTAATAGTAGCTACGTATTTATATTTTTATATGTTGCTTTTTACAACCCACTATACTACTCCACTGCCTTCTACTACGATGTAGTTTGCATTTAATCTGTAAGATTTGGAAGTGCGTGAGTTTCCGAGTAACAATGAGGCTTGAAAGATTAATTTCTCGGGAATTTTAGAACGAAAGCGAATAAAAAACTTTGTTGGGGGTTGTGGCTGTCGTCATCTTGCCATATTTTGCTATTGGAAGATTCATCATTCGTCATGCTCTGTAGAAGTAACTCATCTTCAGGATACATCCTACTTACCACTTGCATATAGAAAATCTTATTAGTCATCTCTTAATGGAGAGGAAAGCCTTAGTGAATGTAGTCATTATTATTAAATGACCATGAATTACAAATATGCAAGTGTTTGGAAGATTGATGAGTTTGCAAAACGAAAAATAGAATGTAATTTTAGTTCGTTAGGTATTTTTTACTTGTATAGTGTGTGAAATATTATAAGCAGATTGTTATGGACAATGTGATAGTGAGTGAATACCTACAGGTAAAACTTGTAGGTGGGTTGCGAGAGAAAATCCCAGTTTTTTGCGTTTTGAGAATAATTCTTGGAATAAATATAGTGTAACAAGTGTAGCGAGTAACTTAGGTATAAAAATCGCAAAGACGTAGGTTCATGTTAGTTTACTACGTAAGGGCGACAAATAATAAAGAAGTAAACAAAATACCCTTTCATTACATATCATGTGTAATTTCAAAGTAAACACATTTGGAGATAACACTAGCGCACACTACAGAAATGTTACTTAATTTTTCATTTTTTCTCATTTAACTACAACATGAGTAGAAATTGATTATAAGCGATTAAGTGTTTGCAAGTGAATATTACGTCTATTCGTTTCAATATCTGCGTTGGTATTATTTTGTGGCGAGGTTAGTTTAGTTCCGTGTTGAATACTACGTATCAATTCAATAAGGAAAAGCATTATACATAATTCTTATTAATAATATATATTTTTATACTTACAGCGAATGAGAATGACGATTTGTATTGACATTCGTCAATCCCAATGTAAATGCATCTTCCTCTATTACTTGCGTTAGAACATGTACATTTATGTGGACGATTTTTGTCTGTTTGTCCTATTACCTCCAAGGAAGTAAAATTTTAACCACAATTGACGTTTTCTGTATGAACTTATAATTCTTCCAGATGTTGATGTTACCCTTAACTTGAACTTGTTAATAATACAAAGTAATTACACAAAAAGCAATCTAGAATTGCTGCTACTATGTGGCGTAACCCAATACAATGGCATCATCATGACGTTTTCATAAACGAGAATGTATAGAAAATATTGATAGATAATGACTCAAGAGACAATACTAAATAAAGCAATGATAGCACTTGAGTCAGATTCTCCGATGTAGTAGTATATTCTGCAGCAAAGGTCCTTGTACATAAATCATTGCGGTAGTCCAATTATCAGTGCTGTGTTTCGGTATTAAAAAACAAACTGTTTCAAGCACAACAGTCATCCAAGGGCAAAAAATTAACAGACAGGTATAGTACATCAAAAATGCGACTTTGGAATAATTAGATGTTCGTATCCGACAGAGCATTAAAATTTATACACAATGGTGCTGTCGTCATAATTGTCGGAAGTAAATATTTAACATCATGTACTGACGTATCTAATCCTAAAAGTATTCTCAAAGCAAGCAGAATTCCAAGTTTTAAAACTTTGCCGAGCAAATATCTATCTGTATATGATACAATGATGCCTCAGTGTATGATGCTCTCAAAAAGTGCAACTGCAATGGCCTATTTGGCTCATAATTTGCATATGCGTCTAAAAAGTCTAAATCTCCCGTAATAGCTAGATGTAAATTTCCAAAAGCAATAAAAAGGAAATTGAATAATTATTACTTGTATATAAAATTACATTATCAACAATCGCCTACCTGCTGATTGCTGAGAACAGCGAATTTAATGTCGACCTTATCTAGTGACGCCAGAGGATTCTCTATATAGATTATTGTATTTGTTGGACATTAATTTACGCTTTGTCCTACACCTAAAACATATGAAACTCACACCCTTTTATGTACTAGTATTATATACTTAAATTGTAAAGCTCAATTTAATTGTGTGTCTATCTTATCTGTACTTTTAGCTTTTGGACAATAGATTAATCAGCACGTATACGCTTGTATTGCTCTAATTATTATTCACAAATGATTTTTGCATGTTAACTTTCAATTCTGACTTTTAACATGCCTTGATTTGCTTTTGATTGTATAGAAACTGAAATTGTATTATTATAGTAATGCAACTTGCCGGAAGATTTTACATGTAATGTAATTATTGTTTTACAATCTTCTGTGTCCTCTGTGACCAAACTATTATGGACAAATGGGATTATTACATCATAAAGGATGCATAGAACGACAATTACAATATGACAGTGGCATGAGTGACGAATTTTCGAATTCGGTTGTAGAAATTTGCAGCAATCATATTTATCATACTACAAAGCATCTCTCTTATTTATTTATAACAAAAACTTTATTGCCGTATTAACATGAACAGGTCAAAGATGTTTCAGTTGTAGTACGATTTACTTATTTGAAGGCAGTACCGTATGAATGCTGTACTTTCATTGCATATTTTAGCATTTAGTTCTAGACGAAGTTTGCGAAATAATATTTGTCACTCTCTCCAGGAGCAAAACACATTAGGGATCTATAAATTTCTGTTGTACTGTTCTTTTCAACGTAACATTGGTATTTTAGTAGTATTCCCTTCAGTGTATAAAATGCCCACAAGTCACACACACAATCCTTTGGTCACAAAATCCTTTTTCTTTAGCCCTCCTTTTGTGAATCTTGACATGAGAAGCTCATTGTGTACACCGTGCTTCCGTTGTGACGCAACTTCTCCCGAAAACATAATGAGTAGTCTCTTTACACTTCGCGTTTCATGTTTATGTGACATTGTAAAGCGGTACAGAGTATAGAAGTACCATGTGGGTGTACTACGTTTGTGTGCACATCTTATGCCTATACAATTTTCAACTATAGGGTTCTTGCTTAATGTTTTTCAAGCTACACCCTTTATTTTATGTTTATGAACGACAAAGTTATTGTGATAACGCACACATTGCTTCTTAGGTACAAAATTCCGTGCTCAGGTGATAAATGTAGCCTACCTGTGATATAATACATTGCATGTTATTATTTCTTCGAGCTCTGAAGTCTCAACCCACTCACTGTACGCAGTAATGATATTTTAACATTTTACTTCGTAAAGTAGAAGCAAAAGATTGCTTAAAACATATTAAGTTAAGCTAAGGTAAATCCCCGTGCTTACTAAAATCCAAAGCGTAACGAGACAATGACAGAATTGAAGGCCACACTCGACCCACATCAAGCAGGTGTACAGATTGCGAATTCGCATTTATGTTTAGCATTCAAGCTATTAAAGCAACTCTAAGATAAAACTGTGCTGGTATACATATATAAACCATACTCGTTTTTAGCTAGAAGAAATGTTGGTAGAATGCCTTTTGGATATCACACGCAAAATATTATCTTAAATGCGAGTGCTTTACTTAGCTTTATTTATTTCGGCTGCAGTTGGCCTTATTTCGTAGTGTGTAACGTTGACTTTAAGGCAAACCAGAGTAAGTTTGGAACCAAAAATGCTACAAGAAGCACACACTCACTCATGGCTTGTAAGAATATCGGTTCAATGCCCTGCCTGGTTCACCTGGTGTAGTTTTGGTAGCTATGTAATTACTTTTAGAGTTTCGGTAAGTCCAGTAGGAGAAACGTGATGTGGTGACTTGATCGTTTTTGCCTATTGTTAGTTGGACTAGTACAAAAAACGCATTGTGCTGATTATTTGCACTTTGCATGAGACATACACTGTATGCCTCGCTTTTCTTCTGTATATTTCAGTACTGCTTGCAGAAAATAAGACTTGAACATCTGGGCATTACCTTACTAAGTATTAATGTCAGTTTTGCAAACACAAACACTGCTAAAGCGTAACCTATATATATTTTTTCATTTTGTGTGCTACAAAAATCAAACATGAGTTGACATGTGGTTGCTTTATGTATTCTTGCTTTGAGTAACTCCTTTTGATAGGGAAGAAGTATGTCACACCGGATTCCCGAACAAAAGGGCAAGTGAAGTCAAAAAATTTAGCCCAAAAAGTAAATAACATTTCGCATATATCGATTTGGTCATAGATTGATGTTGTGTGCAATTCGAAAAGCAGAGTGAACATGTCACTTCCCGGTATTTGTGTTATGATATTGACTTTCCTTTTCATCACAGCACAAAACTGGTTTAATAAAGGGTGCTGACAATATGTAAGCTACTTGTGCAGTACGATTTGTCTTTACACGTCAAACATAAAGTAGAACAGTCGTAGCAGCAGTCGCATAGTTGTCGTTGACGCAATTCAACGAGGTTACTTAATAATAATTCTTATAGCTGTTTCTTACCTTTCGTTCTGTCGCACAAAGAAGTCCTTCCCATTCAATAAAACTCTCCTATAAAAATACTGAATGATACTTTGCTAATGTATTGCGGTCGTCATCTTCTCAGCCATTGTGAAGATTTTTTACTGTTATTCGTTGTTGTAGTGAGAGTGAGACAGTCTTTCTCATTATTCTTGAGGAATTGAATAGAACAGTAGTTCAGTACACATAATGCTAGCACCAAATGACAATCCTTTGAAAATTGCTATTTTTTGCAATCAAATTCAAAGTGTATGGATGTATATGGTAACTACTTTTAGTAGTGTGAGTGTGAGCTTAGTATAGGAGTAAAGTGTACAGACAGAGAAAAATGAGTTTCCGGTTGAATGTAAAAAATGAAGCAATCAATCTATTTAAGTATAGCCTTTTGCCACTCTACCGCATTTCATTCACGTCGCTCTAGCAGAAATAGATTACGTGGAAAACGTGCAGAAAGACAAGCTATGCTACACTTTAATGTCTCAAACAACTCAGTCATCGCTTTTTATTGTCTTCTAGAGAAAATATCGGCAAAAATTGGAAATGCTTTTCTAATAAAAAATCTATATTTAATACTACTACGATTTACTTGTTTGAAACGGTATTATAAAACGTGTATTTAGATTTTAGAGAAATACAGACTCTATTTAGCTGAAACAGTAAATACAAATGTAATATCGTATAAACGCAAGTGCAAACGCATTACTTTTAGGTACCTGAATATAAACTATTCTCTTGATTCAAAAGGTTCTTATTTATTGAAATTAGCGACAATTTTATGTGCATGTTATATTTTAATTGATCGAACGAAACGAATCATAAACGTTGAAATGATCAATCTATTGAAATGGTGAATTAATTAATAAATCACCGTACATATCACAAATATAAATGGCGACATGATTTTAATTGCAAATTCAGGTGTTAAAAATAGAATTGCGATAAATGTAGCAATTTATAGATTCTCTGGGCTATTCAGTAATTTAATCGTTTGCAATATTCCCTTTTGATCAATTTAGTTTAGGTAAATAGGAGTAGGAGTTCATAGGTATACATGTAAATAACACTGATGTTGAGTTTTTGAGATTCTCTTTACTATATAAAATAAAATATTACGCAGACTTCCATTTCTTATATTCACATTACTGTTGTATCGCATCTTCAAAGTATTTTATTTCAGATCTCTTTCTCATGTAAAAATAATGTTTCAACTTTCAACACTTTGGTCTTTTAGGTGTATTCCTGACAAGTAGAGTATTTGCCAATAGATGAGTGCCGCAAATTTTAGATGTGCATACATAATATACACTGCATTCTTATACGGTTCGATAACAAGACTTGCATATAATAGTAGACATGTCTTATCCACATATTATTCTATTCAATGTTCAAGTGAATACGCAACCTCACTTCATACAGATATACTACAGTCATATTTATAATAGTAATAACTCAATGAATGGTCCTTTCAATTTAATCTAATCTTATTTCTTGCCTACTACTTACTACGTACTGCCATACAGTCTTGTATGCACTTTGCATTGGTAGAGCTAGTAGAATTAAGGTGTCTGTATAGTATAAGCTGAAAGATGTGTGTTTACAACATAGGAATAGTTTTTGGTTCGCTGGACGTTGTCGACCTCGATTCTCTTCATTCATATCGTAGCCATAATAACTAACTAGTATATATATAGTCGAATCTCTGTATAGTTAAAGGAATTCTATGCTGACGGCCTATATATTTATATTTTAAAGCAGATTCCTTTTTTCAAGTAAAGTTAATGTAGTTTATAGGTATACTGCTATAAATTCCTGTTTACTCTCAGTACTACACTACAATAGTGCTAACCAATCTAATAGTGTTACGCTGCTGTTGGTGTGCAACATTATAATAGGATTTTGTTGTTTAATTGCATTGAACAATCAAGTCGAGACCATTTCAAACGAGTCGTGTCAATAAACTAATTTATATATTGCGAGCATTTCATATTAAACAGTCTTCAGTTCAATATTCGATATTTTCACAGGTACTATTGCGTAGCTTATTTTCCTGCTTTCAATACAAACATTTTGTCTAGCATGGTCTTCTTGTTACGAATTTATTACTTGCATGTGGACTTCGCTGTCAATATATAATTACGACAACTAAACAAACGAAACATTTGTATTTGCACGGCATAGATAATACAATGTACTAATGGTATGGGAGGTGAATGAGTATCGAAAGCTTCTGTGTTGAGTAAAGTCACTCTGACACTGATGGAAATGTATAAGTGTACGTGTGTCGGTATGTATATAGGAATTGTTTCATTCATTGCCAGGGAGTAGTCATTTATTAGTCCTTTAAATACAACGAAAAATAGCTGAACTTACAGACAGGGAGATGTTTGTGGTACAGAGTGGATGAATGCTACTGGTGCGTTCAGTATACTTTACACAAGAACACAGATTGACAATCACAACTCTCAATTATCCACTGTTCCGCTGCAAGGTTGAAATTTCGAGGAAAACAGATAAATGGAGATCGCAAAGGTTATTACAATTATAAACCTACGTAAGACCGTCTTAATAATAATTTATAACGTGACTTGTTCTTCTGTATACATAAACAAGTGTTTGCCCCTGTGTGAGGTGCATAATCTCAAGTAATTGATATAAATTGTTAATTAAAAGCGTGTAGATTTCTGATAGCTGAGTTAATTGCTTAGCTAAGTATAGGTAGATATGAATGAGACGGTAGTTAAAAAATCCTGATTCCACATATAACTATATAGGCACATGCTATGTGATTTCCATTTTAGACCTGACAGTATATAAATTATTAGCATTGAAAAATAAATGTTCTTCAGAATGCGAATGCAATTAGTAATTAGGTTTTAATTTTGCAGTGCACAAAGAAAATCTTAAATGAGGTAGCTTTTTTAATTACAGGCAGTTATGTAAGAATTACGTATAGTGCCAGGAAACTATTTGTCACATGTTTAAGGTGTGCTACAAAGTTGCATTTTGCAACTTCTGTGTATGTGTACCGTGTACCTATTGGTTTATTGAGTTTTCTTGTCTCATAATTTATTGACATAAGATAATAATGCGGTTGCATCGATTTGACTGTGAAGTGCATATATATACTGTAAAGTAATCTCTTACTATAAACTTTGCCGCATATTTCATTTCTGTGTCATAAATTGATAAGGCTATATGCATTTGTTGTTTACGTAATATTTAACAGCTATATTATTGGATATTATGAGATGTATTGCATATACTAATAGATTTTAGCTTCTATTATATTAAGTGTAATTACCAGAAAATAAATGTTTTATCTCGTATTACTTACATTCGCGTGCAGAATAATATGTTAATTTTATACTGCAACCAATCGAATCTAACAAAAATCCTTTCTAGGTCAAGTCATGCTTACCTATAACAAAATAACACTCACTTTTTTTGCAGACACGCTGATTCTTACATGGCAAGATGCAGCAGCACCTGTGTGTATAGTGTCTGTATACAAAACCCAACATAATACACTTGTGGAACTTGTACTTATGGAAATATTATGGCAACAATACCATTTGTGTATTATTTGGTCAGGTCACATACAAGTGAATACACAAGTGTTCAACTATTTTTACGTGTTAGTTTAGTCTTCTACTATATATCTTTCGAAATCAATGAAAAGTGACGAGTCTGTTTGTTGAACGCTCGGCAATTATTAATATAATGATGAAGGCCTTTAATTTTGTCTTTCTGTACTTCACTTGGATGAACTGACATGTAGCATTTATCAAGATGGGAAAAATGTATCTCTACATTACCTTTACAGTCAAATTATATTATATTATATGTTACAGACGGTTTATTACCTATTTTATAATTGTAAAGGTCTAGTTTCTTTTTTATAAGGTTAAAGAATTGGCCGTAAGCTATACGAACACAATACACATCAACCTTCCTTAGTTTATTGTGACTGTGACTTATTTATTATGATTATTGTTATGCATGTAGTAATGAAATGCAAAGTATATTATAAGATTGCACTCGCACTCGCATACTACACACAAAAACTTTGCACATGAGACGACATTTATATTGTGAGAAATAGAATTCCTATAAAAATGAGTCAATGGGAATTCTATTGTTCGATATGTTAAGTGTTATATGCTTATATAAATTTGTCAGCTCGTTGTATCATGTGTGCAGTGCAAAAGTTATATGTAGTATCAATATACACAAGTGTTGTATCAGTTTAATAGTCTCGTTTTGTGATAAACGGATGTCTTTTCTGCAGGCAACCGCATACTCAGAGCTTAATGAATTCACGAGGGAATAAAGTAGGTAATTGTTTTACGCATGAAGTTGTATGTAAATGCGAAAGTACTTACAACCACAATAAAAGTATGTTATTATTATTAACAATTTCATCATTTTATTCGTTATCCCGCATTTTATTAAGATGTGCGATGACAATGTGATAAGTAGTCATTGCCATTGCTAAAATAAAACATTCGAAGATAAGGTAGCAAATTGTATAACTGTGTAACATTAATTCTGAACTTCATGGCACTCACTTGAGAAAGTACATACAGTACAATAAATTAAAAATGAACTGGTCTTCTAAAGTTATTTATGCCTTTTCATGCAGGTATATAGATAAGGTAATGTATTTTAATCTACATAAATCACATTGTACTCAATAACAGTTACATTTTATTTATAAAAAAAGGTAAAGTGTGTACTTAGCATTTAATAGGAAACCGAGATATTATTTTAACCAGATAAGCGTAAGTGTAGGTCAATAAATTGTCGAAATTCCATACAATGCAAAATATGTGGATGTACAATGTACGAATCTGCATGCTTATTTAGAATCGCAATTAATTCTATGTAATTCTTATCTTGGTAATTAAACTAATTCAGTTATTACGCAATAAATTGACATGAAACAAATGACAGAATAAGTCGCACATACATATCTAAATCTTACAATTAGTCCAACATCAGATTGCGGCAGGTACAGACGTGTAAAATTTTACACCTTCCTATACACATACGACATACAAATAACCTTAAATTAATTTCATTTAATTACTTGTGTAATTTAATTATAATTAATATAATGATTTTTTCTTTTGATTTCAGATGCCTGAAAGGATGAAAATGTCTCTCCTGTTTTTGGTCTTGCAAGTTCTTCTTTGTACACCGACAACATGGGGTTACGGAGGAGGTGCTCCTACATCACAATGCAAGAGCATGACTCCCCAACATGAAGTTGAGCCTCAAACTAGTGAATCCCCGTACAAAGTGACCTTGAATAAAGCTTCCGTTCTTGGGACTGAATCTGTCACAATTACTTTAACTTCGGATACGGGAAAGCCTTTCAAAGGATTTTTTGTCCAAGTTAGAAAAAGTGCAAATGAAGATACTCCCTATGGAAAGTTCAATATTGAAGTCAGCCCTGAGGACGCCAAAGGAGTAGATTGTGCCAAGATTAAAAACAGTGCGATGACACATAGAAGCAACAAAGAAAAGACATCGGTTGCTTTGGAATGGATAGCTCCTAATGATGCAGATGGAGAATATCAAGTTATGTAAGTGACAGCAATGTTTGTTAACTAAATAATCTTTTTGAAATTCTACCACTGCATGCAAACTACATGTAAAAGCATTTTATGAAAATCTTCCTTAAGAAATTTAATTTTAAATTACGTGTCTTTGTTTATAGAGCAACATTTGTCGAAAACGGAGGTACATTTTGGGTTAAGACAGTTCATCCAGAAAAACTTCGCGTCAAGAGGAACTTAGAAGCTAAAGCTAAAGAGGAAGCAGCAGTCAAAGCGGTATTTTTGCCTACATAAATTAAAATATTTATAAATGAAACATGACTACAATAATAACTGTAATAAATGTCAATGACATTATTTAGAGAGCATTGTCTCCAGAAGCATTCAATAATCTGAAAGAAGTTTACACCGGTTGTGGTACCACCAAGGGATGTTTTGGTGTGCCCGGAGGTTGTGTCGAAAACTTCTTAGCTGTAAATTCGGCTGCTGAAGCGGATCCTTGTAAAATGCTTGCCACATGGGAAAAGAAGGGTGCAATCAATGAATTCCATATAAATGGAGAATTGACCGATACAACATACGGATACGTTGCACTTGGTTTGGCTGGAGAAGCAAAAATGGTATGATTTAATTTTGATTATGAAATCTTGAATATGTTTAATGATTACATTGTACTGTAGTGCGAATAGTAATGCAATGTTAATGTTGGTACTTGTAGTACAGATAATTTATAATTGTTTTTGCAGTGTACTTAGTTAGTTACTGACACTTACCAAATGTGAATGTATAATATGTTATATACACCTACCTTCTTACCTACCTTCGTTGAAAATTTTTGGACATGATGTTAATTTTTAAACATTCATTTTAACACATCTTTATACAATTTTGCAAGTAAATGCTATTACATTCATTATTTCACGCAACAATTACATAACCTTGCCATTTACATTCTCAGTCTTTCATTAAAATGAAACTAATTACAGGAATGACTATACTCAAATAAAAGTGTATAGGTATAACTTTTTATATAGAGATAATAAAATATTAGAGTATAAAATGATGATTCTTAAATATTTAACATCTTACATTGAGATGAGCTTTCGATTTGTTTTAAAACTAATTTTTTGTCCCAACAGTTTCCTGCTTCCGTTGCTGGATGTATTACTAATAATGGCAACCCACGTGCATTGCGCTATGAAAATCCAATATATCACAATCAAATTCACGCCGAGGTACGTTGCAAATTGCATGTAGTAATAATAACTGCACTTATTTCCATTTCAAGAACGTATTTTAAAACACACATGTTTTAAAATGCGAACAATATGTGTTTAAGAATCAAAATAACATTATTTTAAATGTACATAGGATACCTTGGGCATCCAGAACAAAGGAGGATCTATTGAAGATGGATATATATTTTGCAAATTTGAGCAAACTGACCACGATGCAGTGGATCGCAAGTTTGCATTCGATTCGGACAGTTACAACCTTCTTTTGTCTAGAGCCGCTTATTCTTCCAGTATGTACTATAGAACAGTTATTCATTTTAAAATTCTGTTACTAAATATTTTTATAAAATGATTTACAATTCGGTTTTTTGACATTTTAGGTGGCCTGGGTGAACATCGTGGACTTGATGACAAAAGCGTTTCGTCAAGCAAAGTTCAGATCACAGATAATATTATTATTGGAGGCACCAACAGTGGGAGAATTCTTGTACAATTGCATGGTGCCTTCATGATAATTGCTTGGTTGGTCTGTGCCTCCACCGGGATGTTTACTGCCCGATATTTGAAACAAACTAATACCAACATTATGCCTTTGAACAAAGCATTTTGGTTCTTCGTAAGTTGCTTTAAGACATTAAAACATTCTTCTCAATCTCATATACGAATATCAGCTTTATTAATTACTGAATGATTTTTAACTGGTGATATTTTGTGTGTTTGATAGATTCACGTTCTCTGTATGTTTTCAACCGTGTTCCTCACTGCGGTTGGTATCGTTTTAATTGTTGTAAAGAAAGAGGGTGGATATTCAAAGGGTCTTCTGGGAGGTGCAAAATGGCATCCAATTTTAGGAATCGTCCTTTCAGGCTTAGCTGGTCTTCAAGTTTTAATTGCATTCTTCCGCCCTCATCCAAATACTCCCAAGAGACCGCTTTTTAATTGGGTCCATTGGACCGTAGGAAACTCTGCACATATCGTCGGAAGTATGTTTTTCAATTTTAAAAGAATCAAGAGATCCCTACAATTCATAAAAAATAAATTCATAGTGATGTTTTTTTATTTACTATTGTCTTTTTTGATTTTTAGTTGCTTGCATATTTTTGGCTGAAAATTTATCGTTATCTGGAATTGAAGAAAATTGGTACAAGTGGGTGTTAGTCATATTTGTGGGCTATCACATTTTAATTCATGTAGCAATGTCGGTAAGTGAAGAATCTAATTCAATCTTTTAATCTATTATGTAGACAAATTTATTTTTGTACAAATATTTTACAATGTATAGTACCTACAAATATACAAATATCCTACTGTAACAAAGATGGAATCCTAACACTATGACTTTTTCTGCCCCTTCATACATAGATTCACACTGTCTGGGCAGATAAGCAAATGAATTCGAAACACAAACTGCGGGCAGCCCGGCCGGGTCCAATGAAGCCTAGTGGTATTTCAGATGAAGCTCCGGTAAGACAATTTACACAGAAAACCTATATGAAATATTTTTGTCATTATCATGACAGTATGAAACCAAAATTGTATAATTTTGTGTATGTTTTGCAGGGATCGTCGTTCCGGATGTTCCTCCTGACATTATACATATTAGGTGTAGTGGCCTGCTCTGTTGCGTTAATTTATTTTATTGTAAGAGGACCAAAGGAAACAGTAACATCGTAAAAGCCGTTTTAGTAATCGCGTAATCAAAATAAGTAAAATACCTACAATACAAGGCTTATTTCCAAAACTGTTCTCAAATGAACAAAAACAAACTTATCTAAATCCCTTTAATTACAACTTCATTTTTGTACTGAAATCCCTTATATGGACTTACTTTCACGTTTTTGTTTTTGTTCATTCTGTAATAATTTTTAATTCGTATGTAACATCTCATTGCACAAGTACCTTATAATATAAAGAGTCGGATGAATAACTTTTTATCCCTAGTGCTAGAAAGTACTTAACATTTATTGTTTTCGTCAAATGCGATTCATTATTATATTACTGTCGCTACAATTTAGAGATACTGCCTTTTCCAAACGAGATATCTATCAGCGTATTAAAAAATAACAAATAACTAAATGAAATCCTACAGTGTATACAAATCTCTCTGTTCCAACGAATTAACCTGTCAAAATCATCTGACAATCAAAACCTTATCAGCAGTAGCAGATCAAAATAAATTATTTTATCAACCTGTCAGAGAAAAACAACAATATAAATTTATAATGGTTACCTTGTGAAGAACCAGACGCGTTTTTATTACTTGTACATGAATTGTCTTTGTGCAGTATGATCGTCATTATTTTATTAAGTGTGCAATACGACTGTGTAGTAGTAGAGTATGTATGTGTGCCATTATTGTTAATGCATTTCTTTTCTTATGTCTGTCAAGTTAAGTGTAGAGAGAGGAAGATTAATTGCAAAATGTACTTACTACTTTTACTGCTTTGCAACGATATTAAATATGTATAATTTAGTTCTTAGAGAAAGTACACATGGTTGTAATAATTTTAAAGATAGTGAACTGTTTTAAATAATTAAATGCCTAAGAGTTTAAGCGTCTGGGGGAGTATTTTGGGGTTTGGAGATTGAGAATACAATTTAGCCGGCCGCAGGTTGTCGTTCTATACCAATAAGAATAAAATATCATCTAAAGTACAATGTAATAATAATATGTAATGTACTACGAGAAAATGATAAGTTTAAGTTTAAAACATGGCATTGTGGTGTCCATATACAAACAATAACATGCCTTTATAATCTGTGAGAGCATTCAGAGCATGCAGATGGTGATTTGAAATAAAAATGTCCTGTAACACATTAAATTTTATTCCTTTTAGTCATAATAAACATAAGGAAGCATGGAAAACTACACTTTATATATAGTCCTACAACATAACTGTCATAATTTGTTAATAAAAGAATAAACACAATAAATGGAAATCACTAAATCACAATAAGTGTATAGAAACTATGATTTACTTACTGTTAGTGTCTTTCATGCTCTGTAAGCCATCTAATTTAGCAAGACGTAATTTATATCCTATAAATTATAATCATAAAAAACAGACAGTTTTTATATTCCTTCCTATACACTCTCATCTCAACTCATCAACCATATACATCATAAAGACGGATGAAAGTGAAGAGATGATGATAAGGTTGAAGTATAAACAATGAATAAAGTTGTAGCTCATAAAGCAAAGGTTAAAATCCCTAGAAAAGTGACGGAAAGGACAAAGATTGTCGTCGGATTAGAGAATCTTGATTAATAATCATGACATGGGAGATGGAATCAGACCATAACATTCTCTCCAGCTATTCTATGCATTCCACATAAAGCCCATGCTACTGTTGACTCTCTTACTGTTCTACGAGAGTGCAATAGACAATTTTCTTGCATAGAACATAGTAGTTGCATCATACTACCATAGTAGTAAAACCTAAGAGACCTTAAATAACATAACGTGATGTCTGTCTATACAGATACAACATAGCACTACTAACATCATATCACACACTACTCCTATTATTTATATACCACGTCCTGACAAAAGAAAACTTACAGTATATACCAAGGTAAAAGAACACACGAAACTTAACGGAGCATTGCATTGCAGACAATACTTAGAGAGAGAGACTATCTGTATAATAATGCTTTATATCCCGCAGTTTTATTCCTAAGGACATAGCAAGCCAAAGTCAAGTCAGGTGAAGAAGAAGAAGAAGGAAATAGAAAGAAAAACATTGTCTTATATAGCAATGTATGTTATGTAAGTGTGTTATAGTCTCATATAGCTGAAGTATTAATATAATACATGGAAGATTGTAGTTATAATAATATTACTGTGGAATAATGAATGGCAGTATATGAATGTACGATAGTAGTTAGTAGTAGTTACATAACATTACATTGGAAGAAGACTCTGGTACATACAATAGTTTGGTCTTGGTTGAAGTTTAATATGCCTTTGGCTGTTGTATTCTCTCGTATACGGTTTGTTTGGTCACCCTTCTGTTCTTTCTCTCCCGACCGAGAATACAGATAGTAGAGCAGAGCCTGGGCAACAACACACAAGTTAAAGCTGAAAGTTTTGTCATACTACTACACTTATTCCACCGAAAGTATATTAGTTATATGTATATTATGTTCGCTTTTACTTTGACTTTACCAGTCTACCCGTATAATATATAAGGAGCAGACTAAATACAGTATACAGTTACAATGCACCGTTTGGAAAGTAAAACTTACTGGGAATAATGGTGTATATACAGATAGAGATGTATGTACTTATTATGTATGTATGCATGGAATGTATAGCCTGCTACAGTTAACTTTCGGGAGTGTGTGTGTTGTAAGTGTAAGTATTTATATGGAGAAAGTATACAGGGGATATTTCCAGTGGTGGCGGTTGTAGTAGTCTTCGTGTGTATTGGTAGTGGTAGGAAAAGGAAGAGATGACGAGGAGGGAGCCTTTTGCGAGATGCATCTCATGTCTGTTGTGGACGGTATGGATGGAGAGAGTAGAAGAACCCGTTGTTCGGGGGGAAACGTGGATCGATATCTGACATGCTCCTTCCCGAATTCGGTTTTCTTCTTACTCACTCTCGTTAGCTTAGCTTTCCCTACATGCTTTTCTTCTTACTCTAATAGTATCGTGCAGAGTTCAGTTCACAGTGCAGGCAGACTGGTCTGTTCCACAACAAAGCGTGGGCTTTGGGCTTCAAATGTACCGTCTAAAGAGAATTCTACGTATGATGTACTTGTTCTTGTAGTACTACACTCTGCTACTCTACTTCTACCCGGGTTAAAATATATAAGGACTGTGAGAGTCATGTACTATACAAGTAAAAGTATATATAGGTACGGAGGGATATAAAATATATAGGTATATACAGTACATGTTCGTTGCAAACAAAAGAGCCCATGTTTTCTTGAATCACTAACCGTTCAGGACAGCTACAGTCAAACCAAACCATACCACATCACTCGAGGAGGTTACACAATACAGTTGGTCCTCACAGTTCACTCGTGTCATCAACGGGAACTTGTCCTCCGGAGCGGTTCTTGACTCTTCTGTGTTTTTCCTTCGTACTTTTTGCGATCCGCACAATAACCGAATAATATTGTCCAGGATATATACTGCAACGACTAAAAATATATATAATATTGGCAGTAGTAGACAGGAACTGGAACTAACTACTGTCATTGAGAAAGTTTACCTTAGTAAATTCAAAGTATAGAAAAATAGAAATCACAGTAAGTTGTACAACTACTTACACAGTACGGCAACACTATACAACAAACTGACGGTTTTTGTGATACGGGTATTCTACTAAGCTCGTCCTTGCATTGCATCCAAATACCGGGCATTATTCCTTATCACTTATTGGTTCAACAGAACTTCTCCAACTTTAACTTCTTCTTTAAGCTCTGATATTTTCACTCAGCTGTGTTTGAGTTAGGCATTGTGAGTGAATTGAAATATAAGTTCTTTCCCTGAAAGGAAAACTGAAAAATTGTTGAAATTAATTTCAGTGTGTTTTTGTTCCAAGATATTTGTGTTTACTACTTTCCTGGTGTGTTTTGTTGATTGGAACTTTTGCAATCCCGCAGAAAAAAAGTTTTTCGGTGGGTATGCGGGATTTGTTTGTCCTTTGACGGAGAAAGGTGGTGAAAGGTTTGGATGACTTATGAGAACCGGTGAAATGTTGAAGCTACGTCGATCGAGACTTTGACAAGCGAAAAGATTGATTATTATAACTGAATCAGTTGAAGCGAATAAAATTAACTAACATGGTAAAGTGACAGTGTGAAAATTATTCAAAGTGGTAATTTATTCGCAGCACAGAAGGCTATTAAAACATCAACAGAAAATCATGCAGATGATTTGGATTTTGTTTGTGGCCCTGTGGGAATTCGCTTTGGCTAACATTTTGGATGGAGGAGCCTTCGAAGCAGCTTTTCAAGGTAAGACTAACAGTAAAAATGCATCATTGAACATTGTAGACTCCGTAGCTTTTACTCCAAAAACATTTCATTCGTCGGCAATAACGATAACTGTCAAAAAATAGTTGTGAAACTACCCAAGTTGCATTTTTTATTTCACCTGCGTGTAGATTCAGTAATATTTTCCATTTTCCTTTCACTCCGTATGTAAACATGCAATATAAATGCAGAAAACACGGTATTTTATTCAAGGTGTGTAAAACTCTGTTGAAAACATTCGTATACCCATAGCAGGTACTATAAAATACGTTACAGACTTACAGAAGCATTAATACCTCTAGGTATATATATAGGCACCTCGGTGTGTTATATGTAAATACAAATCAGTCCATGGCATCCCCAGTAGTAGTTTAGTCTGTTTTCCAGTCCAGGAAAAGCTATATAAGTTTGCAAACAGTTTGAGCAGAGAGTAATGATTACTTGCATTGCATACCTTGTACTTATGTAAACGCAAAACAGAGCACGTAATAAAGTCAAATAAAAACTGAAACTTTGCTGGATGTCTGAAAACTTGAGTCAATAATGTTCCTTGTACAGTTGTACATACAAATAACCAACGTGGGGGGAAACTTTTCTGTGAAAACACAACTTATATTAGTTTAAGTGTAGGGGTATTAATATAATTTCTTTTTACACTATATAGTGTGGTACAATAATAGAATAAAAGTGGTTATAACGAACTTCTTGTTTGGGTAGTTTGCAATATTAAGTATATAAAACGGAGGTTTGTGAAGTGCAAGAACGCATTTGAGGGTGTGTGGGAGTTGATCAAGTCACTCAATGTTAAATGTTATCAAGAAGCTGGCTGGGTGTACTGTTGGTGCTTTGTGTGATGCTGTCTTGCAACTTGAAAGCACTACATCACTACAAACAGGAATTGTTACATACGTTCACATACACACTGCCAGAAATACCCGGGTAGAAGTCTTGCGACCACACACACCGCAAGATAAGAGATAGTAGAAAAGATTCAAGCAGACACATAAACTACTACACGATGAGAAAACACGAAAGAAAAACTTTTCCCAACTTAGACTCACGCATTTCTATTCCTAGTCGGAGTTCTCTGAACTAAACCAGGAAAACAAGAGTATGGGGATGTGATCTCATCTGATAAAGACTTAAGGAGGATGTTGGTGGATGTGGACATGCGAGTTTAAAAAAGTACCCTTGAAAATTCCATTATCTTCTCAAATATTGACTTGACTTTCACCATAGTTTACTTGGTCTTTAGTTGTCAAAGTGTAGACACAAAAGAAGAAAAATTGTGGACTAAGTTAAATAGTGCTACTATCCTTTAGGATTACTAAACATCAAAATTTGCCTGTCTCTGAAGGAAAAAGTTCAGGCAAAGTGTACATTAACAATGCCATGTATGTGTAGGCTGTGGGATTTCCTACCTAAAATGTAACTAACGAGGAATTTTACATAGTGCTTTTCCATGGCATGCCCTTTGGAATTGAATTCGAGTTGACTTGACGTATATGATGTATGCTAAATTAATTATGAAATACAGCAAGAAGCTTCTGTGAAGTGATAGCACGGCTGGGAGCATAATTATAAAATCAAACATCATCACCGTCACAGAGTCGCAGTCTCATCATTGCTTCTCAAGTGTCTCAGAAATTATTATCTTCCTTCCCATAGGATTTAATTTTGCTGCAGCCATTAGGCCATTAACTTAGCGTTGATTATGTCTTGTGTTGTATGCATTTATGGAGATTTATGCGAACGGATGTCTTCTCAGGACACTTTAAGTGATAATGTATAAAAACCTGTAAAAATTCTCCTTTCATTTCTCTCAAAGAAAGTTTAACACTATTGATTTTGTTAGTCGCTACCTACAACACGCATTGAATATGAGACATGGGCTATGATAGCACAATGCACGGTGTATATCGAAGATTGACAATGTTTTACAAGATAGTAAATGATGGCTGTCAAAAATAAGTATAGGTAGTATATACTATAAAAATAAAAGCATTATCGTATCATACAAGAATACTAGAAGTAGGTATATTATTTGTCTATATATGGATCCCGCAGTCTATTACCATACACAGAATACACAGAGAGACACGGACAATTTAACTTGAGAGTTTAGTGTATTGGCCGATGTAAGTAAATGGAAGGAACTCTTGTGCGGTGTAACAAAACGATTGAGTATTCTTCTTTGAAGTAATGTAAGTCTGGTGCGAAACCTCATTTGAAAAACTAATCAGAGCAATGAATCTTACAGTTGTCTTGTCTTGAATGTTGTTATCCGCACTGTTCATGTTCAGACAGACACTACAGCGATTCTAGTTACCTCTCCAAGCTACATAACTATCTATCTCATTTCTATTCTTGATCTTTCTCAGCAGTCAAGAACAAAGCATTGCTGTTGATCACCAATGTGAAATCGATTCGGGTCGATGATCAGTCCAATTTGTTAGTTCTTTCTGAAAGATCTCTCTATATATACAAATACTTACTCCAGAGCTATAATGTACCATTGGTTTTACTTTCAATTCATTCTTCAATGAAAATCTTGGTGGTGGTGAATGGTTCTTTTCACTTTTAGTGATTCAGATAGGAATTTATGTTCAGAATCCGTGAAATTAGTCATAATTTAAAGCATCGCCTTTCTTTCCGTACTAAATAATGCAGGAGAAAGAGAACATGAGGGAAACGAAACGGGTTACTTACACCAGTCGACAATCTGAATGTCGTCACACTGTGTTTACTTCTATTTACTGGCAGAGATCAAAGTGACTACTACTACTATGCAGCAGATATATAGATTGTCTTAAAAGCACAATATTTTACCTGTCAGAGTCCTGTCAGTTTCATCTGCTATACGAAGGTAACTAAGGTGAGCCGAGGTGAAACGACGTGACGTAGAGTACAATAAAGCTCTCCGAGTGAGTAGAAGTCTTCTACGAGCTTCTTATGAAAATAAAACTTTATTCAAATTCACCTTTGCTGTGGCTGTGCAGAAGTTGAGAGATAGAGAGATAGACGTGCCTACGAGCAATCTTTAAAGATGCATTATATCACCAGGTTGAATGCAATAACTCAAAGTTAAAGGATGCTACTGCTTTATGCATGGCTCTTTATTTTTTTTACAAGAAGTTTTTTACCGTTGACATATTTATCCTGAAGTATATTACTTCAATATGCCTTGTGTTTGATGCTGCACTGCATATGCACAGATACTTAATAGGCTATAGGTATAAAATACTATATAAATAGGTAGTGCCGGTTATTCTTACGATTTAATGTGTATATAGTATATAGTAGAAGAGAAGACAATGTTCTTTTGCTGTAAAGTGTAAGTTAAGTTAAAGTGAAAGTAAACTCATCCTTCCGTCTGTGGGCTGTCAGTTTAGCTTGGCTTGGAAATCTGCGACTTTATTTCATGTCATCTCCCGTTTGAGAGATCGAGGACGAAAGTAGAGCAGAGCCGTCGTTGTGTCGTTTCTCTGTTAGGAAAATATGAGACAATAATGTGTAATACATGCAGGATTCATTACGCAAACTTATGAGAAAGCAAGTTCTAAAAATGTGTAGTAAAACTATTTTAGTACAGTTACGTTATGGTGTCTGTCGCTGTGTGTGTCATAGACGATTTTTTAAAGAAAAACTTTGTTTGATGGTGTAGAGAAATATGTGCGAGAAGGCTGTGCAAGACAGCTGCCAAAATAAAAGAGAAAAGAAAAGCTTGGCTAAAACAGACATATTTTATTTACGCGGCCCATATTGTCAGCCAAAAAAACAAGCTATATGTTTCGGATATACTATGTTCGAAGAACACGCTCCGACAAAATGCACTGGGTCTTTAGGCTGCTTTCTAACACTGGAGCAAGGGATGCATTCAAATTGTGCGTTTTTTCACAGCTTCACACCTGACTTGACTTTTCTAGAGTGAAATGTTAGAAATGATTTTGAAAAATGTTTGTCATTTGCCAACTCTGTGGAGAATATGCTTGGCACGTGTGCTCTTGGCACACAACCTTTTGCTTTTCACCAGTTAAAGTTCCAACTTTACAGAAGAAATGTAAGAAATCAAAAAATGTTGTAGAAAAATTGCATACACTTAATACATTAAAAGATTATAGCACAATTTACACTTCTTTGAGACAAATCACATAATTTTCAGTTTAATTCCTATTTAATATAACTACAGGTTGATTGCCTACAAATAATTCAGTCAAAACATCGAAATGAAAAACATAAAAGTAAATTTTGAAGTTACTGGGATTCAATGAATTGTCATGGAATGTGCGTCATATAGTACACAATAAAAATTTATGAGAGATCTGTAATGAGAGTATGAAAGTTGGGAAAAGATTTTCTGTTCTTTTTTTGCTTTTTACATGAACATCATGGATTAAGAGGAAAATGTGTTATCTAATAAGTTCTCAGGAAATCATGAGACTATTACTAAGAAGACATTTTTTTCAACATTGTGTTATATACGTGGCAATGACAATGTAATGTTAATTTGCGACCTAGTTGTTACAGTACATATTACCGAACACTATAATACACATAATATGAATGTGATAAAATTCATGAAAAAACTAAGAGGAGACTGATAGTGTGAATAACTTAATCTCTGCGAGCTTGAGTCAAACTTGGGTTGACTTGTTTCAGCTGAGTTGACTTTACAAAGTTGGAAATGACGAGGCGAGAGAATGTAAAGTACAACAACGGAAGACAAGATGACTTGTTCTAATCTTTAGGCAACTCACTCACTCAGTCAGCAGCTCATTTTCACTATTTAGTATACGTCTTGAATTCTAGGGCTGTAAACTTATCGTATAGTCATCAAATAACTAAGCTTTCATGGTTTGCCTGCTGGATGAGTAAAACAGGGGAAATAGTAAGTCTCCCCTAAAAAGCTTTTGAAAGTTTAGAGAATTATTTTTTAAATAATGTCACCCTGCTGCTATATTTATTGTAAGTAATGAATCATTTAAGACTTGTATTTACTTTTACACTTCTTCACGAGATTTGCACACATAACATCTGCGAAGAGACTTACAAAGCCATCTCGTACAGGAATGTCACCCAACCTCATTAGCAACAAGTGACTGGATTAAAAAGTTAACTTTACTAGCAACGAAAGTAATGCCTGGTGGGCTTTCGAAAAAACTGTTAGTGTTTGTGAGCAAATACACTAACTAATACTTCTGTGACTGCATTATTAACGATGTAGTGACAGTGTAATTAAATAGTTCGTTTTAGTTGCATACATTTTGCATTGTAGTAGTCGAGTGGGAATTTATTGCAACTTCATTTGATCATTTTCTTCCATTAAATTAAATTCAGGCCAACTTTCAAGCAAATGTTCCGGGTAGTAATTAAAAAAGTATAGCTTTCTCTCATTACCAGTAATGATTTCATGGGAATTATAATATGTAGAAGTTCAGGGTAATAGATATAGTAGAAGTTAACGTTTTTGTTAGTATTTCATACGCAATGGTAGTAATTCCTAAACATTTACACTAAGTCACCTATATAGTATACATTGAATGGGAAAATAAAATGGAACAAAAAAAGTTCTGTGGGCGTGTTTATGATTTCTGTAAACCAAATAAAGTTTCATAGTGGATTTAATTGAAAAGTTAAATCTAATAACAAAGGTGTATCGAAAAGTGTCCATTGTTCCCCACTATAGGATAATTCATCCACATATCCCTTCCAGAATCCAAACTAACAATTGATGAAAATAATGGCGAAGTGGAATAAAGGAAGACTGTGACAACTCTGTGTGACTGGAAGAATTGTGGTTGTACTAGAAAAGTATTATATGGAAAAGGCGATGAAAAAATCCGGAAATCCTGTATACCAGCAAGAGCTTTAATAATAAGATTCCACATCTTTAAATTGCTTTTCAGTCTACACATAATACAGCAATCATTGAGCCAATCTTGTTGCTTCCTCGTCAGTCTTTTTGCCTTGGCTTTTCTTTGAAAAGATTTTGAAGGTGAACTTTCACCAAAACACGACTTTTAGAATCTTATTAGTAGAAAAGTCATGATTTCTATCAGCAACTACTACTAGAACTGGAATTCAGTTGAACGCATGGCAGGACAAGAATTGTCGTTACCTACTAGTGTGTTTCTTTTATACACAGAGAAAATGCACCCGACAACGGCAGTAGTACCGCTAGCACTACAATCTCCCGTCTTTTGAGCATTAGTTTAGAATCGGGCATACATATAAGTAGTCAAGGAGGCATTCGCGGCAATCACTACATAGTCAAGTCAGCAATACGCCAAACACTGCAAAAGTCAAAGAAAGCCTAGCCTTGGCAGGAACACAACGTAGAACGTAGTAGTATTCGTACCCATTGAACGAATTCTATACGATAACCATACTAATACTAACTAAACCAAACGAAGCGAAGGAAAACAGGAGAGAGGTTCAGATAACTGTATAGTAGGAGTACTGTATGGAAAAAGCTGAGCATTACATTACATTACGTTGCCCGTTACTTTATGTAATGTTCCCAAAAGAGTTTTTTACTTAACACAGGGACAGGGAAATTCTAAGACTGTTTTACTGTTTAGAAAAAAAGCCCATTAAGTTACAAGTCACCCTGAACGAGATTTCCCTGTGTAGATTGAACTAAACCAGATACGGTTGAAGAAAGCTAAATGACCCTAATCGTAATCATCGCATTGCATCGAAGAACCACTATTATTACAGGGCTCTCGTTCGTAAAGTCATTCTTAGCGTTTCTTTCTAAAGAATACTGGTAATCTCCATGTTTTGAATGTCTTCTCTTTTTTCCTCGATGCAGTTGTATGTCTGAGTAATACAAAATATACGTGTATAGAGTAGAATGTAAAGACGTGCTTCTTCAGACAGAATGTGTGGTCATAGCGTATTATTGCGTGATATTGTGTTGCACTAACCAACCACACGTTGCAAATGCATGAATATATGTATCTGTGCAAAAGTTATATATAGAAAAACGCAGAAAAAGCAGGCAGAACGACGCAAAAGAATCTACTGCTTATGCCACAATGCAATTGAAGTCAAGTTCAGCTGAATAGAGACCTTTACTTAAGTTTAGTTAGGTACATTTGTACTGTGTGTTGCCTTTGCCTGCAGTAGTAGGGAGAAAAGGAGTGAGTGACAACTCAAGGGAAACTCTACGTAGTTCTTTCACAAGACTTTTCACTTTTTCCTTTCTTAAATTGGTGGTAAAAAAGTCTGAAAAGAATTCCTTAAGCTGCACGAGCATATTTTACTATAAACTAAATGTAGCGTTATACAACACATATATTTTATGTGTTGCAATAAGTATGTACTAGCATTATACAACTTCCGAATTTACATTTACATTTATACCCTGTACACTACCACCACCATTCCTCTATTACTTACACAATACCTATGGAATTTCTCCTTGAAAAGAAAGTCAAAAGGAAGTATTTTTGTAATACACTCACAGCTTTTTCCCTCTGTGAATCCTTTACATGTAGTATAAGGCTCTGTAGTAGTGTTGGTACACCTTCCGCTTTTACGTACCTAGAACTAAATCCTTATCGTTATAGAGCCGTATCCTCACTTTTCTTTAAAATTACATGGAACAATTCCAAACTTTTTTGCCCATTGAATTACAGTGTGCTAGTATTTGATCAAATGATATTAGCACAATTGCAGTACGTAGTGAGTGAGTGGTCGCTATAGTTTAGTGGCCGCGATTGCTATGTGTTAGATTGAAAGTGTGATTTGAATGCAAAGTCTATCCATCTACTTTTGTGTCCTACAATTTCATTTCATCTTGTACGTAGTTGCTACTACTATCTGCATGTAATATGAAATCTACTTTGAAGTTTCAAGTTCCACAAACAGTGAAGGCAACATAACGACATATTGTAGGTATATGATGCATTATTTTAAATTACGATTCAACTAACAATTCTTCGAAAACTGGCAAAACACAGTTGAAAATTGAGAATTACCCGGGTAAACTAGTTGCGTGAGTCTTTTCACATCTTTTGCTTCACGCAAAGCAACGATTCATAACATACTTACAAAAGGAATAGTACCTAAAATTGCAATGGCACCAAAATGTTTCCCAGTGTCGAATAACGTTAGTTGCTCCTTATCTCCATATTGTGTTTGTTTTAGGTAGGTAGACTCATTTAACATTAAAATTCAATGGCCACTGTATAGATAAGGACACAAATATATACAAATGCTAACTAAACTAAACAACATGCTGTTTTTGCCAGTCCCATTCGCAAACACGGACCAAACATTATTGTAGATCTGCATAATAGTAACTGCAGAGAATGTATTATTCTGCACTTGAGATGAAAACGCGTGGGCGCTGTTTAGAACCATTTTCGCAACTCTAGAGGTATCTCTAGAGTTCTGTCCCACTTTAGAATAGGACACTAGAGCACTCATTAGTTGTAAGAAACGAATAAGTACCTTTATATGTGGAAGGAAGGTGTATAGTTTATATACATAAGCAATTTAATCATTCCTTGACTTGAACTTATACTGGTTCTATTTGTAAACTACTTACTTATATATACCTTGACTTGTCTTGAATTCCGATGTAGGTAAGTTACCAAACCTTTTCCTTTTCTAGGTCTACTGTAGAATTAAAACTGGTATTGGGGCACATCTGATGCTCTCGAGCATTGTATCAACTACCACTAGCTACAAAATAGGAAAACAGATAAAACAGGAGACCTGGGTTTTGAGCATTCATCCCTGAGACTTTGCTCACTTTGTTCTATTATACAAGGCCCATAATAAATAAAGCCATTTCTAATTCAAAATGCAGACCAGTTTTCTACGCGACAGTTTTATTGCGAAATTTTTGGGAATTGGGATAATTCAGTTGGGTACATTCCGTAAAAGCATTCCTCTCGTTTGTACTACCTAAAACTACATTCGAAATTGCAGAAGGGCTACACAAACCAGAAAACTAGTCTCAAGTTATGTCTGCGAAGGGTTAATGTTAATGCGACCATTAGGGGAACATTTACTTTGCAATATTTGAGTCTGATTATTCTCAGGCATTCTTTTGATCACTTTGTCGTATCTACCACTCTGAATATATTTACAAATAACTGTGTAGGTTACTTCCATGTGCGATTATCTATTATTCACCTTTTACATCCACTTCAAACGTTTGGAAATGCGAAAGCAGTTTTACTATAACACTTTCACATTGACACAGTGTAGTCAACATGTCAGGAATGCATCAGCAGTACTAAAATCCAGATTGTGTGAGCAATCTCGTGTTTATTTTTAAACTCTGTAGTTCAAAGTGGTAGTACGCTATAACTAAAAAATGTATGACTCGAGTGAGATTGTCACCCAGAAACTAAATCAAATGAAGCGAATTTTCGATTCAGAGACAAACCAAGGCTTCACGTTCATGTTGTAGCACTCTCAACTATATCTGAAATCTAGCCTACAGACTTATTTACCTTTTGTGTTACTTTCCAAGCAAAGAAATTCATTCAGCATTTTATTGCGTTCAATCTCCTACTACTACCAGTCTAGTAACTATCGTCTGCAGTAAAATTATATTGCAACATAACATATACTGCCTCTGCATGTGTAGTAGCTATACGATTACAGTTTTGTGTGTCGAATGATTGGATTGTATATTGGCAGTCTTGTTTTAGTGTGCATATAGCGACACGGAGCTGAGAAATGTCTACGAACACTACCAGGAATGGAAATTCTTTGAATTATTGACATGTAAACGAGAATTGTATTCCTCTTTGTATTCTTGACTAGATTTCACAAAACGGAGCCGAGTACTTTGCATTTGCAATGCTCGTTAAACTCATTCTTTGTAGGCATTTAAGCTTAAATGCACACCATAAGCTTTTACTAGTTTAGTGTGTGTAGTATTATTCCTCTGCAGAGGAATAGCTGTACCAGAAACGAGGATATGTGTGTATACGGGACAATAAGCTGATTTCAAACCTATGGTTTCCAATACGACGCTTTTAAATAAAAGGAAGTCCCTTTTACTTCAACTTTCACCATTTCATTCAATTTCAATGGTCTGATGAAAGAGGCAATGCATATAAGTATCAAATGATATACCTTCACCCAGAGTACTGCAAACTACAAACCCAACTACTTTCACAGATACAGAATGAACGAATCCTATCTTGCAATAATGGTGTTGAATATTCGAGTCATAATGAGAGACCGTCTGCTGTGCTCAGAGATATTTACTGCACGACCGAACTAAAAGCGTGTCGGAATATCTGGAGATGCATCTACAACCTATCTCTCTACTACACTATCATTTTGTACATTATATGCCAGTGTTTTAGTGGTACTGTTTTACTTATATACTACATTTACAATAAGTGTGTAGTACTAAGAGTGGGAGAGCTACAGTACTTTAGTTCACATTCTACCACGCTACAATGAAATGAAAGCAACTTCATTTGCAACCAGAAACCCTCTTAATTAACAAGTAATGAGATGGGATGAATTATGTGAACAAGAAGTTCTTCACTCTCTGCCCAACTTCTCTAAAATAATCCCACCCAACCCCAGAGAGCATGCACTTGAAATTAAACAACAGTCCCTGTAAAACTGTCACACTATTGCTCATGTACTCACTCAATTTGAAATTACAGAACTACTATTATGTGATGACTTCATCGTATACAACATACTCTTCTTTCACACCATTTACTCGCCAATAAAACTCCATAAAACTTGTACTCGGCATAAACTATATGAGTAATTAATGAGAAATAAATGTCTTCAATGTTTTTAGTTTTTACTACAGAAACAGCGTGAATATTTATATGGTTGGTTATTCATTTCCATCAAATAATACTAAATTAATGCGGCATTCTTCATGACTAAGTATTACTGGAACAAGTTTTTATTAGGTATGTCTATAGTTAGCTACTTCTCCTGTTTAAAATATTGTGAAATACGTGAAATTTTCATATCTACAAAATGTACAGTTAAATATTTTAAATTGAGTCAAAAATTATAATGAAAAGGCAAAAAATGCGACAGCTTCATTTATTTCATGCCTTTCCACGAGATACGTTTACTTATAAAATATTTGATTATATCTGTACTTGGTTAGGTAATCTCTGGATTGACAATAGCCAATATTGTTTTTAAGCATCTACGGTATAGATAGATTTGTATTTCTACGAAGTGAAGTTTAGATTAAATTAAAAGAGCACTTCACCAGGACTAAATCCCCGGTATTGTTACCTTGTAATTCATGGAGTCGGGAAAATGAAAGAAATTGAGCCGCCTCTTGGAAAAATTACAAGAGTCGAATTCCTCTTGTTTACGCGGGTCCGGAGTCCGGACAAGAGCTCCCACCCGAGAAAACCCGTCCAACTCAGCTATTTTCTCGGTGCACACTTGAAGCAGCGCTTCCTTTCTACAAAGCAATACATATATACCAGAGCTCACACAATACATAAAAATTATAGGAAAGTACAACAATATGTATTATAGTGAACTAATGGAAGAGAAAAGTAAAAAGCTCTAACTAAGCTCTTCTCTTTCAGAGACTCCGTTAATGTGAAGACTATTGCATTGTACTTTGTTCTAGAGTATTACAGCCTTGTATGGAATCCTAATGCCTATGTCGTGTAATGTCTATAGCTAGGTGTAATTGGTAATGAGGTTAGGTAGGTATTCAACCTCCGGCAATGCTCTCCAATAAGTCCCGAGTGTTTCTACTCTTTGTGTGTGTGTAGCCAGAAAGGCTTTCTCTGTATAACTTTTTATTGTGCGTTGTGTCTTACTTTTCTACTTTTATTTTTATGTGAGCTTGTCATGTCATATCCCCCTTTCTTCCACTTTTCAGAATTTCATTGTTAACGTCAGTAAAATCGCCTAGAGAAAAAACAATGACGCTTTTATGCCTTGAGATGATATGGCACACAAGCACAACGGAAATTCCTTTTTTCACTGGTTCTGTTCTACTTTATTGAGTATGTACGAGTTTATATATTACTATAACATGTAATTCTTCCTTATAACTTCGCTTCTATATAAGGAATCCAAGCTCAGCTGTTGTGTTTGTGTACTACTAGTAAATGTCTAATGTACCTGTACAAATATACTTTTAGTATAATATATAACTTAAACCAGAGAGCTAAACTTACCAAAGAAAATACAGGCGTTACTGTGTAGACTACCTAAGTAAGTACATAGGTCTGTACGTACAAGAGGTACGCATACCTACATACAAAGTTTGTTTCACTCAAAGAATTGCATGGAGAGAGGTTTGAATTATACATAACCTTAACTTACCGTATGTTCAATAAGAGGTGGCAAGTTGAGTCCAGGTCAGTCCACTACAACTAGAACTTAAAACACTGGCTTTTGTTTTGTTCCGTTTTAAATTCACAGTGAAACACAAAACGAGCTACTCGTGCAGAGGTATATATGGGGGAGGTAGCTTTCTCCCTTTGTATTTATACAGACAGCTCGCACAGTTATATTGTATCAAACAAACGTACTCCGTAAACTTATTTACCTGCAATACTATTACTACTAGCAGAAAAACCCAATGAGAAACTGTCCGAGCTGTTATCAACAACAAAAACTATATTCCTCCTACATTTGCTCTATAAGAAAAATCTACTGTCTCTTTTGCCCACAACGGGTTTAGATTCTTCCTTTGTATATATAAAACTACTATTTAGGTGTCATGTATTAGATAGAGACATACATATCGTATAACTATATATACTGTATCGATTAATGAACTTTGTGCTTTGCTTTCCCTTGCCTTGTCTCGTGTTGGTTGTCATCTAATATTTTTTCCATACACGTCGCCCCGCGTGCCATAGAAATGCTTTTGCTTATTTATATAAGTATACTATATACTACTATCTCTACGTGATAGGTAATACTAGACAAGACACATACAAATATACAATAGAAAGAAATACAATTTCTACCAAAGAGTCATGTGTCATGTTTACTATAGAAAAAGGGGTGTTGTGTTATAGTATGCATGAATGACAAAGCCTATACTAACAAACCCATTTATTTTTTGAGTATATAATAATAATAAAGATATATAACTGCATGTACTGTAATAATATAGTAATAATATGTTACATATATGACTATATATGCTTCTATGTTTATACGGTGAATTTTGCTTATCAAAAATTATGACTGATGCCGCTACAAGGTATAGTAAAGCTACAAAGATATTACTATTACGTGTACAGATACTTATACATAAAATTGGTAGGTAGTCTAGGCAGGACCAATACTTGAAGAAATATAAGAGAATGAGACAGAGAGAGAATCCAACAAGGCAAGGGAGGATGTAATACTGATAGTGTTTGACGCTTCTGTTGTCGCTGCTGCCTGTCTGACAACTACATTGAGTGAGACTGTGTAAAGAAGACTCCTAGAGTGTGTATAAAGCATGGGAGTCCTACAGGGAGTTTACTACTGGTACAGTTGACTCTTCTGAGAAAAAGTAAACTAGGATGAGGAAGAACAAGGCGTTATTACATGATATTGGTTGGCTCACCTCTTTTATTAGTTACGAAGGCCGCTTTTCTTGTACGAGCACAAATACAGGAGAAGTGGCTGCCTATTTGTTCTAGAGCTGTAAAAAGCTTGAAAAAGCAATTGGAAGCTTAAGTAAAAGAAGAAACAATTGAGAAGACAAGTGGTTACGACATATAACTGGTCTTGTAGTAGGCTGCTGCATGTAAACCTATGTACACTTTCTTTGTATTGCATTCAGTAGAGATCAAAGAATAACAATGGATTTTATGAGAGATCCCAGATCACCGTCACCATCACTTATGCCACTACTACAGGTACCTACACTTCCTAAACTATCTAACAATCCCTAACACCATTTTCTTTCTACGTTTACTGAAAATGAACTTAAACCAAGACGGATATCCTTTTAAGCATGTTTGCTTCTCCAATATGTTTTGTTGAGCTAAAGCTATTAAATTTACTGGTCCATTAAGGTTGTGCGATTCCTCATGTACTTTCTCGGGTATTTAGGTAATACATTATTAACTGTTTACTTACTTAACTTTATAAGCTTGATTGAAAACATACCTAATACCTAACTAAATAACTCCATATACTAATCACACCTACGGCTTTTTTTGGTTCTATAAAGATATAAATATTATTAGCAATTTATTAACACATAGGTACTAAAATTTTATTTCCATCAAAGTCAACGGAAAGAGATTAGTCTATGCTGTACACGACAGTTATGTAGACAGTAACCTGTAAATGTTAATGTGAGAAAACCAACGACCTAATTTGTTTCTGGCTGGGGGTATGAAATTTTCATTAAACGTTATGGGATTGGAGACGTACACTGTGCCCTACATTATTTGTAGGTACCCTTCTTGCAGACTAACTAATTAACTAAAAACAGATTTTAGAGTAAGATTTTTGAATCAAACGCTAATAAACTCATTTTGTGTAAAGCCTGTAATAAACGAGAAACTTGAATAGTAACTTATGCTAACAAATTTAAATGCAATTTTTAGTTTGTGTCGCTTGATTGTACTCTTTGTGCGGTACAAAAAGAATATGAGGAAAATGAAGTGGTGAAAGCAGACATAAGTTTTTGGATTTGACACGTTAATATCGTGGAAACTTTACTAATTTTAAACTTTGACATGAATTATGAATGTGTATGAAAATTCCAAGTATGTGTTCTACATCTAAAACTACTAGGCATACATTAATCTATGATCCAGCATCCTCAGACCGCATTCATTCGCCAGTGTGACTCACTCTTCTTCGTTTACTCTATACTTCCATTATAAACTCAACGATCTCTCTCTACAGCTCCTCTTTATAAGTCTCCACTCTCACAATGAAATACGGCTATCGATTATCTATAGAAGTAAATATAGTTAAGTCGTATATGGTGTGCGGTGCAAGGTTGGCATGTGCTTTTGGTTAAGCAATGAGCAAGCACTCAATACGTCAAGACATTTTAGTTGAATACATGTTTACGAGCATCATAAACTACAGTTACCGTTAGCCGAGAAAACGAATGAAGAAATTCAAGCAGGGAAGGAAATGCTCTAGCAAGCCTGGAAATACCACAAGAATGAAAAAACCGACTGGTAGTTTGTTCTCGTCCTGTTCATCTGGATACTTAGCAGAAGCAAAATACATAATACCTCCACACTATCATGAGAATCAGTAAATATTTGCATAACGAAAGCAAACGCGTCATTGCAAGCGCATATATCAAGATACAAATGCAAGTCACCAGTTCTACTACTATTATCTTTACCCATGTATATATACAAAGAATTACCTATACTATAGTACTTATACCACGCTATTTTCGCCTTGTGCCACCACACACTGCTCAATTGGAAAAATCAAAATCCGAAATAAATCCATGCGTGTCAAGATATAGTTGGAGAGAGCGAGTGGTTTTGTTGCTATGCAAGTGAATTCAGCTGAGCAACTCTATTGTATCCATAAAAGACAAGGCTTGGCTCGAGTTAGTCCATATTTCATTTAAAAGACCCAACCAGAGAGAACAGCAGACGAGAGTCATATAGAGAGAGAGAGAGAGAGAGAACCAAAGACTCGACACACATATTCACATTCGTTCTCCATTCCTTTAACTCAACTTTGCTTCTCGACTGAATTGAACTGGAAAACTCATGGGAAACTTGACTCTCTGCTCTGGCAGCTTAGACTCTCAAGCCACACGTACACATACCTAAATAGTAGCACAGCAAAACATTATACAGTTTGCTTTGTGACTGTCTACTACTACTGCTGCCTTGCATGCCATGCCATGCCAGGTTACTCATAGCTAAAGGCATTAAGTATTCTGAGCAATGTACTAATAGTGTAGTAGTTGCAGTCGATAGATAGAAAAGATAAATAGACAGTCCTCTCTACCTACCTATTTGTATTATATGCAACTTTACTCTTTACTCTTCACTTCGTACTACATTGCTCAAATTCAACATGACCACATATACAAGCAAGATACAGACATGAGATAGTTCCTCTACACAATGTACAACTAACGTTATTGGACACAATACAAATACAAATATGTCGATGAGCATTTATTCACTGTTACTGCTCTATGTATACTATAACTGATATATCTAGACAGAATGGAATTTTGAACTTTCGTGTGGATATTGTAAGTATATATGAAAGTGTAAGATAGAATGCTGGGCATTTTGATATAAATCTACATGAATTCTCTCGCTGCGTGTGTTCTTTCAATTTTTCAAGGTAGAAAAGAAATTGGAATGAAATACTACAGAAGAAAGGCATAGTAGTAGTAGGCAAGGCAAAATACAATGTAAAAGTTAGTCGCTTTTATGTGTGTTCCAATATATAAGTACCACACATACCTACGAATAACAAAGCGGATGTATATAGAGAGAAAGTTAACTTTTACTGTTAACTTTTCCTTCCAAGCGGTAATGTGTATACGTGAGTGTGTGTAAAATGCGAATGTAGGTTTAGCATGGGATTTTAATGTTACGAATAAAGAAATAGTTCCTTTCTGCGTGCTACTACAAACATACTCTACGTAGGTAATTGTGTAGTAATATTCTTACTTGTCTCTTCAATGTTTATGTATAGGTATTGAAATGCCAGTTCATGCAGCACTACTGGTATTGTGCTTACACATAAAATTGTACTTGGTACGAGACGACGAGACGTGTTCGAGCAACAGACTTCCTCTCCTTCTTTTAGTCATAGATTATTGTGCTTTGCCTATATAAAGTTTACAAAAACGAATATTATTAGATATACTACGTATAGACAAATATAAGTATAGCTTACACAGATATATACACGTCTATAAGTGTAATGTATTATTATACAGTGGCAGGTTACATGTACACGCAGAGAAAATGTGGACAGGACAGTTACGGCGTAAAATTGAGCGTGAGCATATATAACACAGCTTTAAATAACACAAGGGAAAGTTCCGCTCTAATATCCCATAAAGTATGAATGTGCGTATGAATATGAATGTTCTGTGTTCTCTACTACATTTTGTGTGTGCGTATGAGTCTGAATTCTGAATGGTCTGCCTGTTCTTACTACACGTTGTGGTTATTCTGTGGCTTGACTTTATGCACAAGGCGGCTGCAGTTATTTACTTTTGTGCAGAATGAACAGAGAGAACAATTTTCGATCGTGTGGGCGATGAAGTACGAAGTATGATATAATATAGTCTGAGCTCTTGTTCGTCCCCAAGTGTATACCTACTGATATGTATTTTCTGCCTCATGATGATTAGCAATGGCGCTAATTTAATAGCAATTCCGACAGTTGTTTGCTATTTTTAGTTCTCTACGCACTAAACTCAGTCTGTTACGTTTCAAATTATACATGCAAGGGTTGCAACAGTGGAGAGTATATTTATTTAGTATATTCAGATGAGTATTCGAATGCTGCAACGCATTTTATAATCATTGTGCGTTAGTCTCTCGTAGTGAATACAAATATGAATGTTTATGTTCAAACTGAAGAATTATGATGATAACACATACACATGCAAATGATGGGGAAAGAAATACTACTACGCTTTATAAACCCATCTACATACTACAATCGTTGTTGCTGGTTCAATAATGGAAGTGTTTACTTTCGTCGGTGTATTTTACTACACGCACATGGCGTGTCCTTTGTCCTTGGTTGAACTACGACTTTTTGGGATGTATTGACGTATACGAGTTTTCATGTCCGCTTTATATTTACACTAAAGATAAGTATAGAAATTGTAAATAAAACCTACTAGTAGTATTGATGCAATATTTGACTAAAGCTTGAGTAAAAGCTGAAAAATCCTCTTTGACTACATTTTCAAGTGCTATTGTGCTTTGTATACCACACGGATTGTCTCTATACCGTCATTGGCTCTCTGAAAACTCTTCCTGTGGAAAAACTCGGAACTTTGATGTGTTGATGTTTATGATTTGAAGACATGAAAAAGCAAAATTGAAACGATAGAAATATTTATTATGGTTTGAAAAGTACATACAAGGACAACGTTTTCGATTTGACTTATAACATCCCTATAAAATATTTTACTGTATGCCTAAGCACAAGTGCGTGGTACTTTGACTTTTTCTGCTTAATGTAAGGAGGAATATGTACTTATGGTACAGGAGAAGAATAACTTAAAGTTTGTACACTTCTTAGATGTTACATGATGCATATGTAGAGGTTTTGAATTCTGTGTGTAGTGTGTACTTGGGTTCAGTGCAGTATGGGAGTATAAAGCATTTCCATAGTTAAATATCAATGTGCATTACATGTGAAAACGTTAAGGTTTACATTAGGAGAGAAAGTAAATATATGATATGGGAGAAACTACACAGAGTTTTGAGTTTCAAGTGAAAGGCAAATATTGATACTGCTTATTGCCTTCCCATTTCTATTTCATTACTTTTCCTGTGTTATTGAATCCTTATTTGGTGTAAGTATTATATACCTATATCATTGACGACATGGAATAACAACTGCACGTGTAATAAGAATTTATATATCGAAGGTTGCACACGGTAAAATACATATGAGGGCGAGAGAGAGAGAGAGTTCTCCCTTGTTGCTTTGATATAGACAAGGGAATCACGTTGAGTTGTGAGAGGGGCGAGTATAAGGAACTGCACACGGGTCTGTCCTCTTTCCTTTCAAATAATGTGTTTCATCCTTAGCTGTCTACTTAGTTTATAGTTGACTTTGAGTTATATTCTATTTTATATTATTTATTTTTAGTGAGTATTCCAACCTTAAAAGAGTGCCTAAGTAACATTAACATACACAACCACAAAAAGGGTAAGAATTCAAAACATGGAAGCAATCCCGGTATATGTACAAGTGAAATCGACCAAGTAGTATTTATAATAATTTGCATAGAAGCTTTGACAGAGTTCGTCGTGGTAGAACCACCTTTTCCACACGCAGAACCAGCACAGAGAAAGTCAAGCAAATTTTAATAACTTTGAAAGCTTACAAACAAGTCAATGTGGTGATACACTCCACGTGTATAAAAGTAAGGCCTAGAAAAATAGAGGAGTAAGTTTGACTAAAATGCGTTTTAGGAAATTCTGTATTGTAATATTCTTCCTTATTCTTGGTAAACATTACTTTTTCGTGATGTGTATACTAATGGATGTTCAAACGGACGGTTTATCTTTTCCTGTGGTAGTAGTAGTGCGGTGAGCGCAATACTGATGCAGCAATACATAATTCATGCACAGACTTTTAAACCGAAATAGTTAATTCTGCTGCGTTTTATGTAAATCGTAAACTATAAATAGAATCAGACTGATGCGATGCGAGATGATATGAGGCAGCATAGGAAGGGAGAAATTTTGTGGTAGAACTTAGAGTTTTTCTTTAACAAATACTCTACTGCAGAATTGGAATAGTGCATTGCACATGTAGTATAGTACGTAGAATTATGCAAGGCAAAAGAAGGGGAAGAAGATCTGTCAAAAGGGGAAAGGATTGAATCTCAAAGAAAGTCGAGGGTATTACATTAGACTAAGTAAGAGATGTTGAGATCTGTTTCTGCATAAATGGTTTTTATCCCTTTTGTGTCTTTTTGTCATTATATGCAGATCGCTAACCCTTTATTACTGCTATAGTACCATCATGTCTTAAATTGACAAGAAATAACAACCTTCTACCATATTTAGACACACACATACAGTACTATTAGATCATTTACTAGATTGACTTCTACTGCTGCTACTAAATGTATAAGTAAGTAAGTAGGTTTGCATGAGAAAGTACATGAAAGGAAATGAATTGTATTTCTTTGGCCTTATGTTTGCTGAAACGTGATTTGCATATTTAAATACACCTTGCGAATATTCTAGTATATTATATATAGCTATATACTATATACTGATTCTCGTACACTATAAAATATACACAAGACATTTGACTCAATTTTAAGAAGGATGTTTACTTCTTCCATTTAATTACAGATGGCAAATATTTGAACTGAAGGATATTACTTTGCAGACTTGTAGACAAGTATTGTATTGTAGCAGTAGGTCCTGTGGAAAGTTGTGCAAGAGTGACTGCATGCAAGCAACGTTATGGAAATCGCAGTGAAATTCTGGTGGGCGACATACCTGAAAAAATGCAGACATTTATGTATAATATGTTTGTCAAGTCTGTTCATTGTGCTGGTAATAAATTGGTTGTGTACGCCATTTCTCTTTCCGTGTCTTGATATATTAGACAGAATTTAAATGGAGATAAGTAGTCTTTGTGTTCCATCCAGCCAACGCGGAACTACATTGCAGCTGCAGCAGAAAGGAATGTTGCGAATGTATGCCGTGACTACTTCCACTTCCCCAGTAGCAAACCAACAACGACTAAAACTCTCTCTCTCTCTCTAACTGTTCTGTCTACCTTATGTGTCGTGGTTTCCTCAACTCAGTCAGCCACATTTGCTGTAAGCCTTGTGAAATGGAAAATGAGGATTTGTTTCTCAAAAACTGTGATTTGGACAGCGGCTTTGCAAATACGAACCAAGTCAACCATGCGAGAGGCAAGTCGAGCAGTTAAATTAAATAGAGTGGTTTCGTTTCATTTTCAAGTAGTTATGAAAAGGATAAATACTTGCCAGCACAAATAAAATGGGCTCATGTCACTAAAGCTGTATAGTTATGTATCGTAAGTCTAATTGTAAGTCATGTTAAATTCGACTTTCCTCAGACGCTTAAGGCAACTGGCGACAGTTTGCTCTACCAAACACACTTGGCAAATTATACGAAGAATTAAAACAAATACCTATTGTGCATTTTGCTCTACCTACTTACAAGTGAGTGGGTTGAGCTTGAGACTTCTTCACTAACATAATAATATAATAATTTTACACTGTTAATATTACTATATTTTATAATGTTTCATGCCTAAATATTTTACAACGCACAGAAATCAGCAAACAGAAACTTGGTAGCTATTTGAAATAACAATACAGAGAGTGGCTGAATAGTAATGTCCCATTACGCGAAATTAATTTATTAGCCAACCAATGATCGTACAATTAAAATTTCCTTTTTAGCAGATAGCACATTTTTCTATATACATATTGATATTACCTTTTGTAACACTGTTCGAATTGTTTTCAAGCTCCAACATTTAATTTATACAATAGAGTTTGTACAGATAGGTGGAGGCTGAGGTTGAGCTGCGCTGTATTAATCATAATTGCTTGTGTTTTATGTTAGTTACATAACGGACGTAAAATTTTATATTTGTAAGTGAATGTCAGCCAATCATGTACTGTTACACTGTTGACAACAGGCTACTGCTAATTGTTAGTTAGGTACAAAGTAATTTATTTTGCCTCTGAGGTCTACTAGTAATATTAGGTAGTGGTAGTTAGTACACTTTGTTTTTCATTGTGCAAATATTGCAAAAAATTCAAGGCATACAGACACATTGCACATAAGAACAAACTCAGTTCACGTCAGACTAGAATTTAGATCAGTCTGCCAAACGGTAAATAGTCTCATTTATATGCAAATAAAAAGCTGTTTGAACTCTGCTTTCTGAGTCTGTCGCCAAGAATTTAAGATGGTAAACAAAGTAAACATACAAATATAAGTCTTTCAGGTTACTCTCTCCACAGTCTTAGGTATATTAACAATGATCACACATTGTCATCACATGTAATATTGATCACTTAGGTAATTTCATGCAGTCTTTTTTCCTAAAGATTTTCATTTAGTAGGTACAGTAGTGTCTTCCTTTTCTTCTATGTTAGTCTTTTAGTCAAACTGTCCAAAAATTTCAACAAATTACAACCTTGCTATTTCTCAGTAAGATGTTCTAAGCAACATTAAGCAGAGAAACTAACTTTCATCAAGAGCGAATCTAGGACTTATATATAGTTGTTGTGAAACTTGGTGAAGTATTCAGAGTAAAAAGCAGAGTTGTTATTTCCGTTTTCTTCTGCCATTCTGGAGAATTACCATAATGTGTTTTTACTTTCGTTTGATATCTACCCTCTTCTGCAACCTACGCAATGGAAAGCAAAAACAGAATAAAAATCAATACCTACATTACCTTACGAGCACAACAACCAATAAGAATGTTTTTTCCTATTATTTCTTTCCAATCCAGCATCAATATATTCGAATTCTTGCTCCGTTGAACCTTATATTATGTAAATCCATGGTTAATGTGGTATAATGTCCCCCTACTACATGCCTGTATTGTATATAAAAAAGTGTGGTGATTCTGTTCTATATATTCAAATCGGTGTAGGTTGCTGCGTAGGTTTTGGTAACTACTAACTAGATAAAATGAAACAGAAACTCGAGCAAGAAGTGTATAGTCTTCTTAGACTTTCCCAAGTATATACTCTGAGACTAGGTGAGCATAAATAAATAGGTAAGTGTGTAATGCATTTTTACTGGTAGCAGGTATATGTGTACTGTTTGTACATGAGTACGGTATAATGTTATTTGCAGTAGTATAGGTATGGGTACGTATAAAGAGTTCTCTTCATAGGAATTAGACCGGAATAGATTTCCAATAATGCCATACATACTAAAACAGATTTTGAGTCACTCGGGCTTTTGAACGTGTATTGTAGTCCTCTATGTGACTTTCACACTCTTTACCCAAGCGTCTGAATTCACTCAAGTTCTGAGAAGAGCACTTTATATTGTATCGCTCACTATGCAAGACTTGACTCTCAAGTTGAAAAATTAGCATGAAATGTAGGACAATTACACCAGTGTGTTGCCAGACGATGCCAGGCAGCCAGGTGGAGAATATAATTGCTACGAGAACACATTTAAAACAATGTAGTACTTATTTAACATGCATGTAGATGGTAGAGGTGCCCAAATTTTTGTAGATGCATTTAGACAAAGCCTATACCTCTATATACAACTGTCTATGATATATTCATAATATAGTCTTTAGAATTCCGCCAAGTGTATGGTTCATTATAAACTTTCTCCAGATTCAGGATTCAGTCGGATACTGAGCGATTAAATAGACGGAACTTGAAGACTGTAGAGAACAACGTTTTCCGTTGAGGTTTAAGACATGCTGGGACTTAAAAAGCTTATGTAAAATAAAAGTTTTCTTCTGGTTTGTAAGCGTAAAATGTGGGATGGAATTTCTTGTGTGTCGACAGTATATTGTAATGCACTTTTACTCGAAAAGAATAGGGTCAACCACAATTACTATGTTGCAAACTAAGAAAAGTTGTGTAGGCAGAGAAGGAAGCTATGTATCTAAATATTTAACACATCCGTGATGCATTATTGTAATAGAAAAGAATCTGCGCAATAATTTATGTCCCGGGTGTTTTCTATAGATTTCTTAGGTGAATTATTTGCATAAATCAGAGTTTACTTACGACACACCTACATTTCGACCTGCTTTTTCCTCCCAGCTCTTGTACTCTTGGTTTGTAAGAATTATCTAGGATAGGAGTTACTTTAAAATGGTACACCATTTATGGCTTTTCTGACAGGATTACGGTACCATAGATCATGAAATATTATTTACGCTTTGATATTTACTTTTCTTTCCACATTGTGCTATATGGTATGTGTGTGGTTGAGTTGGTAGTACCTACACAATGTTTTCTTTAAAAATCCTTGTGTCTCAAACCTCAATGAACAACATTTGCTATTATTTCATTAGAATACACGCAATTACCCTTGTTTTTTATTTCTCGGTTTAAAGAACATCGTTCAAATAAATTAAAACTGTTTTCCACACTAGCATGCTATAATAAAACTTAAACTTGTGTACCTATGTCAAGATGCGTGTACGTAAATAATCTGATTACGTAACATATAAAGTGTTCAGCTCACAAATACGTTCATGTTATGTACTTAAGGCCCATTAGTACAATTAATCTCTAAAACACACACCACCTATATAGTAATACCTAAGAAATAAAAGTCATTTCTCCTGTTAGATACTAAGAAGGTGCCTACCTAGTGCTTAGTTAGTAATATATTAGGTATTTCTACACACAGATCCATTTAACTACACCTAAAGGATGCAGAAAAGGTCTTTACATGGGTAAAGACCTACGTGCAGGGCATACACATCAGCCTGTGTTATTTGTTCACTGTATTATATGTGCGTGCGCGTGGAGTTAGAAAGTAAAGGAGCGTAGTAGTGTATTTATTTTGGAGAATGCATGGAGAGAGTCACCATCGCCAACATAAAATATATGAACAGCTTACATAGATAAATAGAGTTCCATCCTAGGTGGTTTCCTAAAGCAAATACATTTCCGTACATTCCACCATCAATCTTATGCTATATAAAATACTTTTATAAATATAACACTCATGTGACACTTGGGTTGGTTGAGGTGTCCAATTCATGCCCATGTTTTCAAATTTAGGTTTAAAATCTCATCCCATGTAGTCATAATGTAACCAAAATAAGTTCACAAATAAGTAAGGAAAATCAACCATGATAACTTTAAATTTAAGTGTTAATTATTAGGAAAATAAACTATGCTTTAGGTACACATAGAGTTATTGCAAGACCAGTATCTACTTATTTTGTTAATAAAAAACAGTTAAATTTTGAATTTATTTCATTGAGCAATCGGACAATTCATTGGTTTGTTCATAATCTTCTAAATTCTGAGTTTTATCACAGGTTTGACAGTTTCCTTAATGTCGGTATCTCTTCTTTATGGGTGTAAAAATGTTTGGTAGCTTTATTACAAGATAAAAAGTCAAAGATTTGTTACCAATTTGAATTGCGATTTTAACAATACATATTAGATAGCAGAGGTATACCTTAGGATGAATAATTTTGTTGTACTAGGATAGAGTTTAGTACAATGAAATGTTTCTTAGAGAAAATGAGAAGTGAAAGGGATGCAAGTAATAGCATTTCCTGAGGCATGGTGCTTGCAAAATTGAATATAAGTTCTCATAACGCTTTTCACCATAAAGCAGCATCAAACGAAGCCATCAAGCCAAAGAAACTCTGAAGTATACTAATCGTAAGGTTATAAATTTGTATAGGTAAGGAAAATATTATAGTGAATAGATACGAAAGACTTGAAGCGTGCAGTACATTCCATTCAAATAGGATTTTATCCCCGAGTAACGACATCCTTCCATCTTTCGACGCTTCTGTTCAGCTGTACTAAAAGGTTAGATGGTGATAAGTACGCTTATTAAGTAGCAGCGTATACTTGCTATATGCAGAATAAAAATCACATTTTTATGCGTAAGCCTTTAGATTTCATATTTCATTCATGTTTTTCGTCTTTGGAAGCTAAAAGTTAAAGAACCCATCGTGCAATTATTTACTGTCTTATGTTTACGTTGCCATTTCTTATGAAATCTGCTGGTATGTAAATGAAATGCGGAAGTTAACTTTTATCAAGTCTATTGACGGAAGTAAATAAAACTGCGACGAAGAAAAGCATTCGCAGAAACAGATGGTGAAACAAGGCTAAATGCTTATTCGCATTTATTTTACATGATAAAAGTCGCAGCATATGTAAAGCAAGAAAATAACTCGTTATTCGCCAAGCCATGCATGAGGCTGTGCTGTAAGTAGATTCGGACATTATTCATCCTTTCAATGAAAAGAAATTTATTTCTGCACGAAATCTTTAAGTTTTGATTTACTAACTACAACATTGGGTAAAAGCATCATCCTGTGGTTCAATACAAATATATTAATACTGCATAGTATAACTACAGTGTGTGTACAGGTATCATGGTAAAAGGATTGTTTTGTGCCTATAGGTATTGAAAAATATTTGCGTGTGAATAAGTTTGACATTATTGAATTGTATTGTTTAAAATTAAAGATTAGGTACATTGTATCGTATACAAGGTTCCATTTCTTCCGGATGAAATTAAATGTGTCAATTTTATCCATCCAGTGGATGAAATGGA